>JAOQIF010000508.1:0-62361 GCA_026260285.1 Colletotrichum sansevieriae | reverse complement strand
CTATTTATAAGTTTAATAAATAGCATAGGAGGTCTTATAAGAAGTAGGATAACTAGTTGCTAAAGTTATAGTAATAAGTTGCTAATTATAAGTTATAAGACTATAGAATAGAAGCTAAATTGAGAGGTAGAATATTAATTATATTAACTAGCGAATTATTACTAATACTATAGCGAAATAAGGGGTACTATCCTATAAGAAAAAGGGAGGGAGCTAACTATCTAACTAGTTATTTACTTTTAATTATAACTATAGGCGCGAGCACCCCGACTACTATAACTACGAGTAGTACTATAGCAACTAGTTACTAGGCTAGTATTACTAGCATCCCTAGTATTATTACCTATAGACTAACTACCTACTAACTCACCACTAGACTTACTACTAGAGTCACTATCTAACTTATTACTAGAGCTACCACCTACCTCGCTACCTAACTTATCCCTAGAGCTGCTATTAGATATAGTAATAATAACCCTAGCCTTTTTAGCCTTCCTAGCCTTCTTTGCTAGATTATTACTATTCTCTTAGCTATATTTAGTAGGAGTATAAAGGTAGGAAGTATATAAGATAGGGTAAGCGCTAGTAATAGTAATAAAGCAAGAGGGAATATTATTAGAGGTATACTTAAAGAGGTTATCTTAAAGCAACTAGCTAAATAAAAGAAAAGAGTTAGTATTACGCTCGCGAGAACGCTTAGGGACTAGCTTTATTAAAGGGTTATTAACTACATAATTAATCTTATTATAGAGGTATATAGCAGGATTATTATTATAAATATATAGTAGCTAGGCAGCGTTTAGGCGCTAAAATATATTAATACTATTATAAAAGGTATTAACCTAGAACTAATTATTAATAGGATATAGCTAGCGAGGGAGTAGTAAATAATAGCTTATATAAACTAGGATATTAAGAGCTAGGTGCTTATAAATAGAGATAAGCTCCTGGAGTTAAAGCTGCTCTATATTATAGCTACTACTACTAGTAGTAGGATTATAAATAAGCTTAGTATTACGTTTCTATACTACTAAATATTTAGTAAGAGAAGCGAGAATATAATAATAATAAAAGGGGGTTAAGATACCCTTATATTCCTAAATTTAGATCTAGTAGAATATATTCCAGGTTATCTAGGCTACGCCCTCAAGCTCCTAGGGAACCTACTAGGCGTTAGTATATAGCGACCTAGTAGCGAACTAGTAGAGACTTATAGTAGCATATTTCTTTTTATTAAAGTTAATAAATATACTTATATATATATTCGCTATATATATAGCGAAGGTTAACGATATCTTAATATATCTTATAGAGATAACCGAGGCAGGGATAGCTACTATTAGTATTACTAGTGAGGTCGCTAGAAAGGATCTCAGGATTATATAAATACTTAGCGAGTATTGCGCCTATGCGCGTGATATGAGATATTGCAGAGGACGATTGGCGAGACGATAGGGAAAGAGATGAACTGAAAAAGAATGCTAAAGAGGGAAAATTTCAGCCAGGTCGGAGACCTCGAAAAGAAGACGCCCTTTTATAATTAGCATCGCTAGGTAATAAAGCTAAATAATTACTAACTATATACTACTAAATAGTTATATAACTATTAGTAACTAATTAAAAAACAATAGCAATACTTAAAATTCAAAAATATATAAAGCGCTAGAAAATAAAACACGTTATTTGCTATAGTAGCCTAAATCTAGCGTAGGAAGGAGCAATAGCAAATAATATAATAAAGATACTAAATTATCACCCTATAGTTAGTAATATAGAGCTATATTACCCTACTAATATACCTTAGGGACTAAGGCTTTAGAAGGGGGGGTAATTATAAGGAATAATAATAAGTATAGGATGCAGAGCTATGCTATTAGCAAAACGTTAGTAAGTTAGGGGTAGATAAATACACCTTAGAGAAAACTCTGCAAGCAGAAAACTTAGAAGGTTAAGCAATAGTCTAATATAATAACGGATACCTACGTTTCAATATTCTAGCCTTTCCGGGTTTAGGCCTTTAGCCATACTCTTTACATCCTTATGCTATTATTATTATAGATATATCTGCTCTATAAGGCTCTCCTGCTATTTCTATAGTAACCCTATAGCCTAGGTAAGGATACTAGAGATACTAGCTTCTTAGGGAGTCCTAGGCGGGGTGCTCTATTAGCTATTACTCGCTATCTATTTACCCCTCGAGGGGTAGTCTGCCTAGTCTAGCGCTACCTAGGACCTAGCCTAACCCCTTGGGGTTATTCCTCCTATTATATTATTACTAGGGTTATCTATTCCCTTAGTATAATATCTATACTATATTCCCTATATCTTAGGGCTTAGTAAATAATTAGTATTTTATTAGCTAAGACCCTATTAGTTATATTCTATATACTTAGCCTAGAGTTTATTATAATTAAACTTTATTACTAAATTATTAGTATATTACTACTAGTTTGCTTTAGATATTCTAACTAGCACTAGTTTCTTAAATTAAAATAGAAGCAATAGAGTTATAAGAGTATAGCTCAAGGCCTAAACTAGGAAAAGCTAGAATATTAAAATATAGGTATTTATTATTATATTAAACTATTACTTAACCTTCTAAGTCTATAGCTTATAGAGTTTTCTCTAAGGTGTATTTACCCGCCCCTGACTCGCTGACATTTTGCCGATAGCGTGGCTCTGCATCCTGCACCCGCTATTGTTCCTTATATTACTATTAATTTAACTTACTAAATACTACTATAACTATAACCTTATACCTACTCTTACTAATATAATAACTCTAATTAAATAGTATTTAGGCAAATAGTAGTAATTCATTTAATAAATAACATATACTTCTAAAGCTATAGCTTAAGAGAAACGCTCAATATTTAAAGTATTATTAGCCTACCTACCTAGTTAATAAGATTAGAGTTTTTATAGGGAAACTATACCTAATAGTTAAATACTATATAAAGTTATTACTAGCATAAAAAGCAAGGGATTATATAGCTAACTAAGCCCTCTAAATATAAGTAACTCTAGTTCTCTTTGCTTTTTCTTATAATATATCATAACCTCTCCTCTAAGCTAGTAAAGCCCCTAAAGGGTAGTAATAATAACGCCTTATTACTAATAAGAATACCTTATTAAGATATCTTATAAGAAGTAGAGATAAATAGAGAATATTATGATACCTATATATTAATAATTAAGGTCCTCCTTATAATATTATAATAAGGGATCGACCTAGCTATTAATTATAAAAGGGAAGATATCTAATACCTTAGAAGCCTCTCCTCTATAGTAATTTAACTCCCCTAAGATCCCCCTTATTATTATAAGGCTTTAGGTAAAGAAGCTTATAATATAAGGGAATAAGGAATAAAGGGGAGGGCTAGTAATGCCTTAATCTATTATATTACTACTTAAATAACTTTATAATACTATAAGGATAATAGTAGAGGATAATAGCAAAGGGATAATCCCTAGGATATTATAAATACCTTTAACTACGCCCTTATAAGTACTACTATTCAGGGGATTAAGGCTAACCTCCTAGATAGCCTACTAATTAATAAACTCAAGGATAAAAAGAAAGTGCTATAAGGGATTATTACAAGTAATATCAAGTACCTATATATATATATAGGTATATTAGAGTATTTAAAATAGTTAAACGAAGTATTAGATAACTTTAAATATACTAGATTTAAGCGATTTAGTATTACTAAAGGGGTGTATTAAATCGACCCCCTAGGCGCGCGTAGTAGAGCATAACATACGCGTAAAAGTAGCGCGAAATCCGGCTAAAACGGGCGATATCTATACTAGCTAGTTTTAGGCGTAAATTCCACCCGGATCCATATATAGAGTTTTCAGGACAGTTACATATCAATTTTCAGTCACTTTTGCACCCCATACCGTATGATTCGACACATGGAGAGTGTCGTGCCACTCTTAAGTCGAGCGCCCAAGTTCGCAGTTCAGCCCTTCCCGCCGTTGCACAACAGAGCCCCGTTTCCTTTCCAAATCTGTAGCCCTTCGTCTGCCTTGTCTTACCAAAAAGAGAAAGAATCCGTGAACGCCTGGAGCATAAGGCCAAGAACCCAGATGCTGGTCGCTATGCAAAAAAAACCAAAGAAGCACTCTTGTCGCAAACTTGGAGTGCCTGACGTCCGCCCCGGCATTCGTTTTCATCCCCGACGGCGTCGGCGCCGGCGCTGCTGCTGTGGTCGTCGGCGCGCTGATTGTGGTGATGACTGTTGGCCCGAACGGATAAAGGAAGCTGAGCGTCGATACGGCGACACCAGATGGACCGATCGTGATGGTCTCGCTACCGATGACAGTTGTGGTGGTCTTTCTCCCCGGGCCCACGATGAACGTCGTGCCTCCCATGACCACCAATGAAGCTCCTATTTGGGTGATTGTTGCTCCTCCAGGATCTCATAAGTCGTGTCAGACGCCTTCGCGCTCGGCCCACCTAAAGTCATATGATGCACCATGACCCCTGACGCGTCGATCAAGAAAGTATCATCGTCAACGGTCTCTGTGATGGTGGATGCAACCAAACCGTAAATGAATGTTGTCGAGTGATGATGACTACGACGGTCGGGCCAATGGCAGTCATCATTTCGCCGCCCGCAACCACGATTTCTGTTTGTTCTGGCGTCGATCGGACGATCGAAACGTTTCTTTCGGGAAGGTGATACTTGAAGACTGAATCGTGATGGTCTGGCATTGGACGATAGCCGTCGCGGGCGAGGTCTGCAACGCGAATGTCGTTCCACCCACCATAGTAGCGTTCTGCGTGCCTTGCGGAGCAATCACGACGGGAATCCCTCCCACAATGGTACTTGAAGGCCCCACGGTGCTTCGGCCAACATTGCCTGGCCGGTCGACGATCGTGCCCCCACCAACTACTTCGCTCGGGTTGATAGTAAACTGAGCACCGCCTACAGTCACCTGCGTCGTTCGGCTGGGTTCTTCACAGTAAAGGTCTGTTCATTGAATCACTTGAGTGGGCGCAACAGTAACCGTGTAAGTGCCCCTCGGAGGTTCTTCCGCACTTTCACGCGGAGGCGCAGGTGAGTCTGGCGGCTTCGGGTCGCTCGAAGGCGACTGGGGCTTGTCTTGGGGTGGGTTGGGCGGCTTTGGTCGTTGGGAGTTTCGGTGGGCTTCCAGTCTGCGGGTTTCACAGCACTAGCGGTATGCTTATCCTGCGGGGCTTTCGTCTCAGGATCGTTGCCGTAATGTGGTGTGCCGATGGGCGAATAAGAGACTGATAGATTCTTGGCAGTTGTCACGAAAGTGAAGGTCGTGAAGGTCGTGACGGGGTTGGCTCTGGGCCCAGTCCTCGTGAATCCTACCGATGGCAAAGCTGCCAGCGTACTGGTGCAACCAGTCGCATCGCTTGAGTAGGGAAACGATAAACTTGATTCTGTTCCTCCCGCACCTGTGCCTGCAGGACTGCAGGTCACCAGAGTGTTGATTTCGGAATAAGGTGGTGTGTAATCCGTGGGATCTCCATAGAAAGTCGTCGTTGATGTGTAGACGACGGAGATCGTGGTCGGTATTTGTCCTTCACTGGTTGATACACACGTCTCTTTCGATTGGAAACCCGCGGAAACTGTGAACGTCACCAATTGGACGCCCTCAACCGTGTTAGCGGTCTCGGTTGTAACGGCGGTGCTGGAGCTGTCGCTTGGCCATGCGGACGTTGCGATTTTGCCAATGGGAATAAAAGATGCCCTGGCGCTCGATATCAGAGTTGTTATCGAGCCGGAGACTGGTCTCTGACTTGACTTTGGAGTCGACGCGTTAAGTACGAATGCTTTTGCTGTGGCGTAGGGTGAGGTGTTTGAAGATGCAAACGGGGCTGTGTCCGAAAGGTTTCTAGTTAACGCGGAGTTTGACAGATGTGACGCGCTGACGACTTCTGTTTACCGAGTCGTCCCATTGGCTGACTTTGCTCTGACCGAACTGCTTGGGATGTGCGAACCGATTTCGTCTGATGTCGTCAAGGTTGCGGTGCCTATTCCTAACCCCAACTCTTCTGTGGTCAGGAAGGTCTCCCCTCGGAACCGAAACTCTAGGGAATCTGCGGTGGTGGGTTTCTGGCTGGCCGTGGCCGTGCCTGGTAGAGTGCTGGTTGCCACCCAGCTGGTCAATGGTGCTTGAATGACGGGATAGGCGTCTCGCGACGGAGAGCTTATGAAGCTGGCAGAAGTCGTGCTGTTGGATCCTGTCGCCTGTCTTGGCAAATGTGGGGCCCGTTCTGCCATGAATGAAGTCGTCAGTTCGAAAAGATCTTGGCGATTCGATTTCAATGCTCGAGCTTGTCACACACCTGATTTGGCCGCAGGAACTGAAGTCAAGACCGCTGCCAGTGAAAAGAGCGTGATGTTGGCGAGTACTACTTGACCTTGACCGGGTGCTCCAGAGGTGTGATGCCTTTGCCTTGCACGTATCCGTGTCCGCAATGACTACTCAGACGCGAAGGAGATTCCGACGTCGCGCCCACGCTCAAAACGCGACCCTGATGCGATTATCAGTCCCTCCAAGCTCAGACAAATCAGTCTCGACCGATGAGCGATGCGAACGGAGGGTTTAGGGTAGCGGGGGAAAGCGCAAGAGACAGCCAAACCGGACGCCGACCGCACTCAAGGCGCGAAGGGCTTCAGTCGTTGGTTCGGGGTGGACGCACCGCAGAAGAGAGGAAAAGGAATCAATTGCCTCAGGTTCTCTAGCGTAAGGTCAGGTACTGTGGTCAATGGTCCATGACCTTCAAGGTGCCCTGTGTGCCAGTAACACACATTACCTCTAGCTTCGTACCAGGCAGGCAACGGCGGGTTTGCCTATCAAGGATATGGAACCGACGAGACGTAGCGGCCCCGAAGCTATGGCGCCTGTTGTTGGCGAAGTCGCTGCAGGTTCCTCAATTCTAGAGTTGCAGTAAAGGATGCGCTTTTTCAGGTCTGGTCTTCAATGTCGGCCAATAACAACTGGAAGCATTCCAGGCTGCCTTATTCTGCAATGCAGAGGCACAGAAATCCTGAGAAGGCAAGAACTGATAATGGATTACAGCCATTGGCTGTGTTTCGTACAGCGCAGAGACTGACTGCATTCGTATCCTGCTTGCATCGAGCGTCTCTCTTCTCTGGTGCTTGTCCCCAGTGACGAGCAGCGCGAAGAGGACTCATCCGGTCATGTCGGCCTGGAATAGGTGATTGTTTGCCTTTCAAATGGAAAGGCACTGACGAGACCCCGAGATCGCCGACTGCGATACCCAATCAAAAACCATGATAGGCGAGTGACATGCAGACGAGACGGGCTAATTATCTCTCCCGCTCTGGTCAGGAGCGGAACTTTCGAGCTGCTCCTACTACTCTCCAGTCTCCATCCTAGTGATTGTACATCTCTGCCCTCCTTGTTGCCCTAATTAGTGGCGAAACTCTTGCCGGGTTGCGCTTGATACTTGTATTAGCATCAAGCCCAGCTGGGCTGATGAGGGGCTGATGGCGTGTGTCAAGTAGACAAGGCTGGGTCTGGGTCAATGAGCGAGTAAAGTTTGTTTCGTCGCCTGTGCTTCTGTTATTGACTGGTTGAAAATTACTCCTGGATTACACCTACCTAAGGTCCGAAGAAACCGATGAGGTAGTCCATGGCCTCGACACTCGACACGTTGTGGGGTTCCAGAGCGCATTCCGGTTCCGGCACGCTTTCGGCTGCCAACAAAAAGGAGTATTCTCGTGTCTTGAGGCTTTCGAGTCCATGGTAGTGGCATTGACGGACGTGACAGCTACTGGGGTGTTTCTGAGTCGAGGCGACAGATGCCACCCAAGTCTGAGGATGATGGAGTCAGCTGAAGTCCAGCTGGCAGGCACATGAGGTAAAAGGCAAAAGGGCGTCAACGGAATATGGAACCAGAGAAACCACAAGACCCAGAATAGAGGCTATCCTTGAGAGCAGGCATCAGGTATAATAAAAGTGGTCGTGTTAAGAAGTAAGGATCACATCTAAGTTATGTGTGGAGCGGGTGGCTGGCGGTGTACTGCGTAAAACGCAGTGGAAGAGAATGCCACGGTCATGGTCCACTGTGGCATTGGGGTCGCTGCGGAACGGACGGTTGTGTTATCGTCCTCGTCATCGTTACTCCTTGCGGTCGGGGCCGGATCGCCGACGGGGACGAGATTTAAAGTCGCATCGGCTTGACGTGCGGAGCTGAGCCTGAGCCTGAGCCTGAGAGGCTGAGCCAAGCTGCTCAG
This sequence comes from Colletotrichum sansevieriae, assembly GCA_026260285.1. Taxonomy (NCBI): domain Eukaryota; kingdom Fungi; phylum Ascomycota; class Sordariomycetes; order Glomerellales; family Glomerellaceae; genus Colletotrichum; species Colletotrichum sansevieriae. The sequence continues at coordinate 54,112 of JAOQIF010000508.1, read as the reverse complement.
TGGTGTGCAACGACGACTACGGCCATTGTTGGTCACTGCAGGTAGACTACCCTTTTTGGAAGGTGATGGGATGCGATGGGACGGATTCGACGTCGACGTCGACTGACAGAACCTTGACTAACAAGGAGGCTTTCGGCCTGAACATACAACGTCTTGCGTCTTGCCCTCATTGCAGGAACCAGCCTTCAGCAAAATACCACGAACTGCTGCTGTCCTGTCGTCGTCGTCGTCGTCGTCAACGCGGTAGCTGCTCAATCGCCCTAATCGGACGCCATCTACGCTCGACTGGCCGTATCGGCACTGACTGATATGTCAACCCTGTCTGCCAACCAAGGTACTCATACTCAGGACACTACGACAGGCCTAGATATTCCGCCGCTTACGTCGTCGTTATTGTGGTTGGGGTCGTCGTGCGATGTGCATGTTATGTGGTCGGCTGTCCCCTCTCTCCCTTCTCTCTCTCCGTCTCTCTGCTCTAACTTCGGTTACATCTCAAGGGGCAACATCAACAATAACGAGAAAGAGAAAGGAGGCCCAGACACTCGAACGTCCAAGCGCCATCAGCATCAGGCTTAGGGGAAGTTTTGGCTTTTCAACTTGCTTGCGGCCATTCTCTGGCAACAGCCGTACTCTTTGTACTACGACACGCAGTAAATGCATTGGTAACCTAACCTGTGCGACTCACCAGTTGAGAGCGTCCCGCTACAGAAAGGGTCCTTGTCTCCAAACCCCACCCCCCGGGGCCCGACGTGACATTGAGCCACCCGGCTTTCCCTTGTTTGTGCGGCACAGCCTAGAAGCATGTCCAGCTTGTGGAAGAGCGTGCCCTGGGCTCTGGTCCTTGCTTGAATGGCCATGGACGCTACCTGGGCCGGCCTGTCCACCCCAAATCAATCGCATGAGTTGGAATTTCCTGCTGATCATACAATTGCCCGTCATCCCCTCCCACTCCTCTGCTCCGTCGTCTGGTTTCTTGCTCACGGCACACCACTTTTACTGACGTGACGAAATATCTCTCGGCTTGGCTTTGCGAGCAAGTCATGACTGTGGCCCAAGGAGGAACCTTTGCGCGGACGACTTGGCAGTAATCAGCTCTAGTCGGTCAGTTGGTGGACACACGTTTTTTCTCCCAGCGATCCGCTCCCGCGTCAAAACCCTCATGCCGATCACAACGACCATTCGGTGACTGCGCGCACCCGAAAAGAACCAGCGCCCGGCTGCCACCTCAATCCGACGGCATGCTGTCAATTGTTCTCGTCGCAACGCTGCTGACTGGCATCGTTCGCGCTCAAGATCCCACCGCCGTGGCTCTCACTCCCTCGTCCGACTGGTATGTCTAGCATCAACAATTTGCTGGTTGGCTGGCTACTCGGCTCTGACCCATCTTTTAGGTACGGCGTCGACGGTAACTGGTCGGCAGTCAAGTTCCAAGTCGGCACACCTCAGCAGTCAGTCAATGTTCTCGTGAGCACGTCTTTGTCTGAGTTTTGGGTTGTTGGTGCCGGCGGCTGCCTTGCAAGTGAGTCGTTGCAGTTCATTAGCTGGCTGGACTAACTAACACGCCAACGAAGAGGAACCTCTTTGCAACAATGCCCGAGGCAACGTCTTCACCGTCGCCGACTCAAAATCTTGGGATTCATTGGGGGAATGGCAACTCGGCCTCGACTACCTCGGCTATGGCGGCAACGGTGATTATGGTCTGGATACACTTTCAACGACCACTTTGGCGGGGGATGCTATTACTATGAACAACATCATCACGGCTTCGATTAATAGCACCGACTACTACCTCGGCTTTCTTGGTCTCGGTATCACCAAAGGCAGCTTCGGCAATGAAATTGCTGAGTCGCCCCTCACACAGGCCGTCAAGACTTATGGCTGGATTCCCAGTTACAGCTATGGCTACACTGCCGGGGCCTACTACAGTAGGTCAACCATCCCTGCCCATCGTTCCTTGTCCTAACGTGGCACAGAGGGCACTTCCGGCACGCTGTGTTCAGTAACACTCGGAGGCTACGACTCTAGCCGATTCGTGGCTCACAACACCGAGTTTTCGCTGGACCCGAGCGACGGACTGCCTCATGCCCTAGTTCGAGGCATTCAGGTTACTGCGGACGACGACAAGCCAGTTCCAGGTGGTTGGGATTCTCGAACCCGAATTTTGTCCAACATGTCGAGCTCATTTTCAGCAATGATCGACAGCTCAACCCCCTATCTTTGGCTACCAGACGCCGTCTGCGACGAATTCGCCAAGGCTTTCAACCTGACTTATAACAGTACTTTCAATCTCTACACTGTGACTAACGATCAGTATGCTGCCCTTAAAGCTGGATCGTCATCCTACTCCTTCACATTCTCTTTCACCAGTCACGACAACACGGACGATTTTGGACATCCACTTCAGGTTCCCGGCCTTGTCAACATCTCAATATCAGCCGCGGCGTTCGCTCAAGTGCTGCGTTATCCCTTCAGGGACGGAACAATCAAGTACGGCGACCCGGCGGTGCCATATTTCCCCCTCCGCCGAGCTTCCAACTTCACCGACACCTTCATCATTGGAAGGTCCTTCCTCCAAGAGGCATACCTGATCACGAGATACGACAGCGGAGTTTTCTCCCTCCACCAGGCACTATTCCCGGACGACTCGCAAACTCATTTGAACGTGTCGGAAATCAAGCAACCCGATAACAGCCCTTACCCGCCGCCGCCACCTTCGTCGCGAAGTATCCATGGTCTCTCGACATCTCAGATGGGTGGTATTGTGGCTGGTGTGGTCGCAGCTTGTCTGGTTCTGCTTGTTGTCTGGTACTGCCTCCGCCGAAGGAAGAGAGCGGCACGTGCAGCAGCTGCGGCCCGGGCTATGGAGGAGGGCAAGGACACATCTTCGACCATCATGCCAGAGTTACCCAAAAGCCCCATGGCCAAATTGTTCTCCAAGATGCTGGGAAGGAAGAAGGCCAGGACGCGCCATCCCCTTGAGGTCATGGGCAGCACATCTCATCCCATCGAAGTGGCTGCTGAGACCATCCATGCAGTCTACGAATTGCCTGCGTCGAGCGCCCCTATCGAACTGAATGGCGATGACGGCAGGTCACTTCATGAGCACGCAATTTTCGATGCAGAAAGCGGATGCAACCTGGACTCATACGAAGCAGCAAGAAGGCAGGTCGAGATCCAGCTTCAGGGTCCTGTACCAGTATACTTCCCTCCGGAGAATCCCGCAGACTTTCCACCTCCAGAAAAGTCGGTGCTAGATCTGGAACCAGTTGCAGCATACGTACCGGCCGAAGTCAACTCATCAGCATCTGCATCTGCATCTGCATCTGCATCTGCACCAGCATCTGCATCGGTATCTCCGTCCCCTACCTCTCCAAAGTCACCTACGTCACCTGCTTTCTGCGATAACTCGTTGTCCAACCAAGAGTCCCTGCCATCTCCGATGAGCAGTTCGCAGGGCAACTGGACGAACCGCTTGTCGGATCTACCGTCGCCTTTGACCGACGGACACACCTACTCACCACCGTCCTTCACGGTCAGTAACTACGGGCACACCACAGCCCGTCCCGTATCCATAGATAGCGAGATCTTTTCCATGAGCCGATCGAACTCGTCCAACACGGCGCCCCCGTCTGCTCCGCTGCCGGTCATCCCCGTCTCGCCCGGGCACGTGTACCCGCGAACACCCGTGGATCCATCTAGCGTGGTCTGCGTCGGCCCTCTGCCGGGCAACGTCTCTCTCCCAGAGCACCAGCCAACCGCCCCGCTGTGCCCACAAGGACGCACCATGCTCCAGGTTCCCGACCTCCTGACCGATCGCCGCCTCTCGACTGATACCCTGGGAAGCAATTTCACCGAGTTTGAAGAGCAGCTGATGGCACAGCAAGACCTGACGAGACAAGCGAGTCTGTCCGAGACTCAGCAGAGGAGCCGGAGCGCCGAACCCGGCCTGTCGTGGAGTCAGGGACGACTGGACGGCACGGAATGGATCCACGTTCCTCAGCCAGCCGAGCGGCGTTTCAGCTGGGAGGAATAATGGCGAAGGCGCCACCACCCGCCTGAATCTTCACATGCATTTTCGAAGCAAAATTTTTTAAATACTAGCCGTGCTATCACTGGCCGGCGTATCATCTTCTCTTTCCTTTTCCCACTTTTATTTTGTCAAACACTATATACGGATTGCCGCGGTAGGTCGTCATTTGAAAGATACCACAGTCCGGTTTTGCGCCACACCGGGTCGCTGGACAAACGGCGTTTAATTGGTTTTACCACCAAAGGGGTTCAAGACTCTTTAGAGATGTATAAAGGATTCATGGATGGATATATGCCTGATAGGACCGACGGGAAAAAAGGAACCGCAAGGCATCGAGATGGCCAAGGCGCGAGCGATGACGACGAAATCAGTATTGGGTCAAGCATAGGGGTTGGTCTTTTACGTGTACATGTATCACGAGATATCCCAGGATCGGGCAAAGGCCTTCCAGGTCGAAGAGAAGATGTTAAGAAAGACAGAGAAACAACTTGCCTCCAAGCAGCAAATGGACTACGCCCGACAGCTCGTCCCCATTGAACCAAGCTTGCGCCATCGCAACTCGGGCATGCGTCATGTTTCCTGCTGCGCCGCCTGGAATGTAGATGAAATACATCGGGTCCCACGCAATGTCACCTCGAATCAACTCAGGGCAGATGAAGGCAGACAAGACTGGAAGCACGAGAAACGCCCGCAGTCAAATCGAAATCGGAAATAAGTAGGAAGAATTTCTACCTCAGGTCGACTTCGACAATTAACTAGTCCAGAGAATCCGATGTTACTACTTGTACTTACCCCTAATAGACGAATCAGCGAGAAACCTTTTGTTTTCTTCTCGCTTTTTTGATTATCCCAAGGGCGTGTTGTGTTCGAGACTATTTTGTTTTTGCCATTGGCATGTCTTGGATTCTACCTACTGTCGTACTAAGAACCGGCTGACGATTCTAGCCTTATCTACAGTATGCGTCCCTCTTTACCAAATCTCCTCCCACCAAGTCAACTTGGCAAAAGAAGCATCGACCGCCGCTTCGTCGGGGTACGAATCCTTATCCTCGGCCATACAGCTCTTCACAGCCTCCTTGACCGACCGCGACATCTTCAGACTGCCGCCGCAAACGACGAATATGGCGTTGGAGGCGACCATGGCCCTGATCTCTGCGGCGTGCTTGCGGATTACGTCTTGGACATACTCGCGAGGTGTGTCCTTGTCCCTCGAAAATGCCGAATGCACCTCGACCTTCCTCGTCCGAGGCTGCGGAGGAGAACTGATGCTCTTGATTCTGAGATCTTCCCACACGTCTTTGAAGTGAAAGTCGGCGTGTCGGCTGCGGTTGCCGAAGAAGATGCTCGTCTTGCCAACGTCATCGTGCGAGAGCCGCTCTTCGACGTAGAGACGGAGCGGGGCCACGCCTGTTCCGGTGGCTACTGCCACGAGCGGCCTGCGGGCGTGCGTGGAACCATGAAGGGATGCGGAGCTGTGGTTGAGTGTTATGCGGATGGGTGTGCCTATCGGTAGGGACTCGAAGTACCGTGAGCAGAGACCCTGGCGGGTTTTACGAAGGATAGTCTTGTATTTGACCAGGGCGACTAATAATTCCACCGTCGTTGAGTCGTGAGTTGTCACACTCGCGATGCTGAAGTCTCGGCCGCGCATGACGGGGAACATGTCCAGGACCCTGCTGAGAGGTATCCTCACCGAGGTGAATTCCTCGAGGACCTCTAGGATGGTGCGGCGCGGGCGTGTGGTGTAGTCGTAAAATTCATCCGTGTATTCTCTCATTGTAAACTCCAACAGGCGCTCCTTGTGGTATTCGTCAGTCGTAAAGTGGGACATTTCTTTGAGAAAACTACGCCGGGGGGTGCAGGTTATATCAAGGTTGTGAGTGAGCAGGTCGCGTAGGGTGATTGAGCTGTTTGCGTCGACGAAGAGGCCACGAGGAAGTTCAGCGGGGAGGACGAGGGGGCGGTCGGCGACGGATGACCAATGCATCAAATCGATCAGTTTCTGGACGTCCTGGGGAAAGTTCTTTGGGTAGACGGTAAGACTGTCGAAGGGGTTTATCGTGGGTTTACCGGGGAGGGAGAGGGTGACTTGGCGGACGTCTTGGAAGTGAGTTGACGGTGTTACGCGGTTGTTTTGTGTGAGGATTGCAGTCTGACTGGCTGGGATCGGGAGGAGAGTCGTTGGTGGCGTATCGGTAATCTCTAGGGAATTGGTGCTTTGGAGAAGGCTGTCGATGTTTGTGTCGGTTCGTAAGGCTTGCTCTGCGACATGTCCATTCAGGTTGGTCGAGTTCTGGACTGTATCTGGAGTTTCTGCCAGAGTGATTCTGAATCTCGGGGGAAGTAAGGCATCGTCTGGGATAGGCAATACGCCGTCTGGTAGTGGTAATAATTCAAGGAGTTTCCTGCGCAGATCTGCAGCCCACGGCATGTACCTCTCATCGGCTCTAGTCCAGAGGTTAGTCGGGTTTCTGATGACGCAGATGGCATTAAGAAATTGAGCGTTCTGGGAAGACAACGGCTGGATGAAATGTGGCGAATTGTGAAGCCTTAGCAGATCAAAGCTACCCCGATAAATATTCGATCACAATCCCTCTGCTTCATCAGAAAATCTACACCTCGTATGACCCTCAATGTCAAACAATACTGGAAGCGCAAGGGATTCCGGGGTAGGGGCTTGAAAAGCAACACGCTTGCAGGTACCACGACTGCAAGGAGAGCCAGAGTACCCTCGACAGAAGGACCAGAGAAAGCCCAAAACAGGATAGTAGACGTAAGAGAGCTGAGAATAGCCTACCCATCAGCATCTTGCTCATCAGCTTCCCCGCGGGGATAAAATTCTTGAGCCCCTAACTGTTCTAGCCGTTTGTGAAGCTTCCTGGCTGCCCAGTTGAATCTAACTCAACTAATCAGTCCTTCGGGGTATTTTTTTCCCCCACCAAGGGCCAAAAGAGTGCAGAGGAGACATACCTGATGTACATGCTATCGCCAAGGCCAAAAGTTGTAAATTTGACCGTACCAAGACAATTTGGCGACAATCTCTTCCTGAGCAGGCTCTTCCAAAAGGAAACTGAGTTGCGAGGCATATCTCCCTGGCCTGTGGTCGAAATGACGAAGACGACTAGGGTATATTGCAGCAAAATGCTCTTTGGACAATAGTCAGCTGGGGTTAGACCTAGAGACTCTGACACTTCCTGTCTGCAAGCCCACGACGGAGACGGCAGGAGGCTTGACGACATACCAGTTGAGCTCCGTTCATTTCGTCGACCTTGGTCCTGAAGTGCAGACGCTGGGCGTTCCGGCCCAGCTCTTCAGCAATGTCCTGACTGTTTCCGGTCTCCGAGCCGTACAGGATCAGCATCGACCGGCCGGGAATGTCAGCCACATGCGCCGGCTCCGGGCCGTCCTCCGGAGGTACCATCTTATTTTTTTTCGGGTCGATTTCCAAGCCGGCTAGTCCAGGGTATGAGCAAATCCGATAAAACCGGCAGAGTCGAAGGGCACTTCAGCAAAGAGTAATCGACATAAGATGAGGTAATCCGCGAGAACAGTCCAGAGTGTTAGTCGCAAAAGTGGTGACTCTTAGTAGACGCACCACCTGTATTCTTTGGTGCGCAGTTCTGGAAGATGTTTTTCTTCGCCCCTCCAGCGGCATCGGAGCTGGGAGCCATGCGGGCTGGTTAGGCGCGGCAAGATACGGCCGGTGCCATCAGCGGAAATCACGTGCGTCTGTCCATTGCGGGGATGAACATGGTTGACGTCGACCAGTGGTGAGAGCACTGAGAGGCAGCTGTGCGTGTGAATTGGAATTGTGGCTGACGGGTCCCCAAAACAAATGTTCGACATGAAGCGAAAGTTCCTCTAATGTTGGATCGTGTGACATGCTGTCTAGGTGCCTAGCCATAGATAGCATGGATCGTGCCAGAGATCCGGTTGAGACGAGCCCCGGCTGCGCCACAGGTCGTCGAAGGAGAGTAGTACACAGAGCTTGACTGCCGGGTCTGTCGCTAATCTTCTAAGGATTACGGATAGAGTGGTAAAGATGCGGCGGCCCTGGGCTTGGTTTGTCAGGTAGGGTGTGCGGACGGTGCCCCGTTCTGAAGAAGCTCTTGTGGAGAATGCTCGAAGCTAAGGCAAGGAGGGCCCGGACCAGAGGCCAGCTAACAGGTAAGGCGAGATGGACGCGGTGAGGTAAAAGCTACCCAGCAAGGCTGTCGCCTCAACCTCGACTGCAACAAGATTGGCTGTCATTGTTCCCAGAGTTATTAGCTCTCGACAAAACTATCGACGCTGAAGGCTTTGGCGAATACGATGGCGAGCATGACGCCCGTACGGTATTCATCCAAATAGAGCTATTCCCGCACTTGGGAAATTGGTTGTGGATCGCAGTCGTGGCAACCCGTCTTCTATTGATTCGTACTGGCCGCATCGCTTTTTACCAGATATTGAACATCGGACATGAGCATGCAAGAATGATTGAAAACCGGCAAATTTCGAAATTTCTGCCCTCCTTCCTCTTCCTTGCACTGGCGCTCATCCCCTGCCCAGCACCGTCAAGGCCCCTGGAGCATTAGCTTCGAGAACCAGGGGGCCCCTCGCCAGAGCTTTCATGCGCTCCGCGAAATCCAGTGGGCCATGGGAAATTTGTTCACTCTGGTCCAATTTTGGACACAAAAGCACCTCTCCGCGGCCAGACGTACGGGAGCGCAGCACCCACCGGAAACGGGAGACGGGTCCCGAATGGGTATCTATCTGCCCGAGCCAATTCGACGTCGGTCCGGATCAGCGGTCAGCGGCCAGCACGTGTGTGCGTACAGCCTCAAGCTGCCATCTTGTGAACAACAAGACGTGGGCATAATTGTCGCAATCGAACATGTCTCGTTTTCTGTAGTCTCGCTGCAGTAACGTGGCCGGCGTCGGTTCGGGGGGCTACTGCAAGGAGCATGCGTAGATTGACTCCTACTGGTGCTTGCCATACCTTAGTGTAAGATAGCTGAAGCTTGGTTAGGGTCGAGCAGAGTGAGGCGACTGGATCGGTTTACCAACAACTCAACTCGTAGTGGACCCTTGGATTAAAATCTCCGGCGCATGTCTCTGGTCAACCAACAACGCCGATATGGGTTGGGACGAGATTCGTAGCGTACTGCTAGGTACTTCAGCATGTGTCGGGGCCGAGGTCCCCTGTTGGTCTGAACTGTGTTTCCTGAGATTGGACGTCGCGCGGGATCTGGGCAGGAGTCCGTATTGCATCTCCAGTGATTTCACAGGGTAGGTTTTGCCGAGCACCAGATCCATCTCCTGGAGCATAGCTTGCTGCCCTAAAGTTACTGAAGTTCTGCTGACCAGCGACGGCTTCGACCAGTGACTTCTGCAGAATACAGTCACGATGAAATGAACAGAAGTCAAAAGAAGGGGACAGAACGACATTGCAGCATAGCTCTCCACATTAGGCGGGTCCCGGGGCTGTCGTATGATGCAACTCTTGCCGAAGTAACTCAGATTCTGTGGCTACGGCAATCCTTCGAGGCAGGAAAACCGCATCGACAGGTGAATCTCATTGCTTGTCATGACCAAGACGAGTCTGATCTCAGGAAGGAATTCGATGAGCAGGTCATCTGGCTTTGAACGGGACGAATACCTCATCCGTAGCGGCCGCGTAGAAAGCCTGAAGGTGCCGAGATGCGTGGCTCCACGAACACGCACATCAGCGAGTGGACCACTGGATCAGGGTCGTCTTGGCCAGGATCCCATCGTGACTGTTTTGCGGGGGAAGAGTCATTTCATTCCTCTGATAGGCCGGTGTTGTTGTCACCTCCTGGGCAGATCACACACAGGATTCCGGCCGGAGGGAGTTGCATGTTTTGATGATGGTTGTGTGTCGTGTCTTCTTGGCTGGCCAGTCATGGACGGGAACTTGACGACGTATAGATAAGGCCATGTTGCGGTAATACACACATGGAAGTGGGAACGGAAAATGCACAGAACAACCAGCTCTGCGTTCTGTGCAGGGGTCGTGTCGGTCTGCTGCTGCGGCCCGTGCTCTGTGGCTAAGGAAATCTGGAAGTACCTGCCATGTCCAACACTATCGCGTGGGTCCTTCCCAGTGACATCTTATCACTTATCCTCCTGGGTCGATACCGACCGCCTTTCGTCCCAACCTGAAGTGACGGCGACTTCCTGTCCTTCATGCTTGGGACGTGGAGGATTTACTCAGCAGGCCTTCTGGCGGCAGGAACAGCTTCGCTGTCAGCCATGTCATATCAAGTTCAGGGAAGAAGGAAGCTTATATACGAACAGTATGATTATTTGGTCGTGGCTTTGATAGAGTCCATACCTTATGTTGCTGCCCATATGGACGGGAGTGATCACAACACATCTGTCCTCTGATTCCGTTATTGGGTGAGGAAGCCGCCTGCGTATACTGGCCGTCATCTCCACCCACCGCGCTTTCCCCCTTCTCACCCCTGCTCAGCTGCTGCAGACACAATAGGCAAGTACCCACCCTCACCCCTCGTCCGCCCGCACCGCCACACCTGCCCATTCGACGCTCTTGCCTCTCCATGGGCTCCCACCCAGTGGGCCGCAACTGCTGTTCGGTGGGTTTGCGCCTCGCTTACCCTCGTCCGTCGTTCCCCCCTGCTCACGAAAGGGAAAAAAAAATATTTGTATTTCAGGTCGCGGCTTGACCTCCCTTCCTCTCCCCTTTCCTCCACATCACAACTTCAAGATCCTGTGTCACCGCGCAACGCAACGTCGTCTGTCAACCTCTCTCAAGCTTTCTAGGGCACCAAGCTACCCTGAGAAAATTTCCCCCTCCATTGTTTCAGAGTTCAATCTCCTCGAACTTCAATCCAACAAGCCTACCGAACCAACGCTCCTGTCACCAGGTCCGAAGTTCGTCCGCACGTCATCTGTCATCACGCACCTCATCCTGCACGCAGCCTACAATACACTCAAACCTCTTTCTCATCCAGCCCAAGCCGCCAAAATGTCTGCTGCCGTCGAGAAGGTTTCCGAAGCCGTCAATGACGTTACCAACGCTCTGAGCAATGCCTCTCTTAACGACAAGGCCGCCGATAAGCCTGCCGCCAACAACGATGCCGTCCTAGCCAGCGCTGCTGAGGGACGCCGTCTCTACATCGGCAACCTGGCCTACGCGACAACTGAGGGGGAGTTGAAGGAGTTCTTCAAGGGTTACCTTGTGTAAGTTGCCCGTTTTCTTCATTACTTTACATTTGTCGTCATGGTCCCCGTAGCCCACTGGAGCTTCGGGGTGACTAGCACCTTCCCTTGACCACCATTCACTCGACTACATGTGCCCCGGCACGTTGCACTATACCGGTCCGCCCGACATCGTTCTGGAGTCGCGCTGCATCGAACCGGGATGTATGTCCCTGCCATCGTCACGCTGCCACGCAGACCGCTTCTCTTGCATGTCACGATGTTGCTCTGTGGCCACTCCTCCCTCACCAGCCCCGCAAATTCCACCCACTTGCGTCGCCTGCCAGCTCATACTGACCCGCATTTTCCCACAGTGAATCCGTCTCCATTCCCAAGAACCCTCGCACCGACCGACCTGTTGGCTACGCTTTCGTCGACCTCTCCACCCCTACTGAGGCCGAGCGCGCCATCTCCGAGCTCAGCGGCAAGGAGATTCTGGAGCGTAAGGTCTCCGTTCAGCTTGCTCGCAAGCCTGAGCCTGCCGGAGAGAAGACTGAGGGTGCCAACGGAGAGGGCGCTGGTGAGGGCAACCGCCGCCGACCTTCTGGCCGTGGCCGTGGACGTGGCCGTGGCCGTGGTGGTCGTGGCGCCCGTGGTGGCCGTGTGAGTCATATCGAAAAACCATACTCGTTATACTATTGCTGACGTTGCGTAGGAGGAGGGTGCTGAGGGCGCTGCCGCCCCTGTTGAGGCTGCCGCCGAAGTCCCGCCTACTTCTGAGGTTCTGCCTTTGACCGACGCCACCAACAAGAACACTACTGACGCCGGCAAGACCGAAAAGCCTGCTCAGGCCCGTGCTCCCCGTGAGCGCCGCGAGCGTGGCCCCCCTGCCGACGGCATTGCCTCCAAGACTAAGGTCATGGTCGCTAACCTGCCCTACGACCTGACCGAGGAGAAGGTCAGTTTTCGACCATGAATTTGAATGATATGCTGCTGACAATCGCATAGCTCAAGGAACTCTTCGCCGCGTACGAGCCTTCTTCCGCCAAGATCGCACTGCGTCCTATCCCCCGCTTCATGATCAAGAAGCTTCAGGCTCGCGGTGAACCCCGCAAGGGCCGTGGATTCGGTTTCGTTACTCTCGCTTCTGAGGAACTCCAGCAGAAGGCCGTGAACGAGATGAACGGCAAGGAGATCGAAGGCCGTGAGATTGCCGTCAAGGTTGCCATTGACAGCCCTGACAAGACGGATGAGGAGGCCAACGCTCCCAAGGAGGAGACCAAGGCCAACGGCACCCAGGAGACTGCTACTGATGCCACCGCTACTCCTGCTGCCACCCCTGCTGCTGCCCCTGCTGCCGCCGCCCCTGCTGCGGATGCCCTCCCCGCGGCTCCCGCTACTACCACCGCCTAAACCAAGGCAAAATCAAACCCAAACAGCCCCGGCACGTGTTTGAGCTACGCTTCAAAGACTTCGCCTTTACGAGCTTCATGATGCGGTATCTGTTACGACGATTTCCCCTTTTTGGAAGTGCCCCTAAAATAGGTGGCGACTACATCTACGCCTGCTCTCTCCAGACTCGTTCTCGGTAGCTAGACCAGACACGATGTGCAGCGCTGCCATCATCCCTAAATTAATACACACGATCTCACGGACCACCTCTCCTGTATTTGTTACCTACCTCCATTTTCTCCGTCACCCTGTGCTGGGTTGTACATTAGGTTTAGCTCGAGGCGGTTTGGAAGGGAGAGGAAAAGTTAGGCGCAAAACGAATACAAACGGGTAGCTTTCTGCAGTTCATGACAGGTGCCAACCAGTTTTCAGTGATTGTGAAATATCAGTCGCAGACTGCGATTAGAGTTGCAGATTGCGGTTCCAGTTCGCGTCCGTCTGAACGTCGGACAAGGTGCCGTCCCCGCACGATGGAAATGCGGATGCTTCCATAATGCTAGAATAGAAGACTTGGGTGGATTCCAGTCAGTTTCAGTGGTGTCTGTCTGTGTTTTGTGGAATCGTGGGCTGTCATTGGCGGCGCTAGAAGGGCCCCAAAGCCAAGTGTCACAAAGGTGCCTAGGTAGTCTGGACCTCTTGGGAGCCTCCAAGTCTCCAGAATATATGGCCCCTGTCTACCTGTTCACGGTGAGCTCACATGTGCTTTTCTTACTTTTCTACCTAAGAAGTTGCTCCAGAAAACCGATCCTCTACTGGCTACACAGATCAGGGTAGGCTGCGAAATTAGGTGGCCCTACCTAGTAAGGTAAGGTAGCTAATTAAGGTACCTAGTTGACAGTTGAAGCTCAGGTCTCGCGCACCCTGGACTGAGGTGGACGAAGCCTAAGGTACCTACCTACCTACGTTACCACGCTAATTTGAGCTGGAGAACAGAGCCAGCTGTGAACGACTGCCCATCCTCCCGAATTAGTCCCGTCCCCCTGGTCTGCAGAAGCCACGACCCCTTATCGGCACCCAAAGGAGAGAGCCCCTCCACAAGTTCTCGCTGCGACATACCTCGAGCCTACCTCAAACCGCGCGACCCGGCCGTCACATTCCACTCTTCGTTCTACGCAATAAAATTCTTCCCACGATGGCTTCCAAGGCCATGTGGGAAGTTGACCCGGAGACGCGGGCCAAGGTGAGTCCTTCATCGACGACGTCTGCCACATTGTGACTGCGCACCTCCCCGCTGACTCTGTCGTATTCTAGCTGGCCGCGATCCAAAAAGAGGCCAAAAATAACGTCTGCTGCGACTGCAACGCGCCGTCGCCGCAATGGGCCTCCCCAAAATTTGGCATTTTCATCTGCCTGTCATGCGCGGGCGTTCACCGTGGCCTCGGTGTGCACATATCCTTTGTGCGCAGCATTTCAATGGATGCCTTCAAGCAAGTCGAGATCGAGCGGATGCGCCTGGGAGGAAACGAGAACTGGCGCAATTTCTTCGAACAACACGAGGACACCAAGATGAGGGGCATTTCATGGGACGACGCGACCATCGCCGAGCGATACAGCGGAGAGGTGGGGGAGGAGTGGAAGGACAGACTCACGGCCAAGGTCGAAGGCAAGGACTACGTGCGCGGTGAGAAGAAGGCCGCACCTACGCCCGTTGCCAAGCCCGCCAGTAGAACTGGCACCCCATTGAGCGGTACGAACAGTCGGTCCGCCAGCCCCGGCAGGAAGGTTAAGGTAGACGACAAGTACTTCTCCAAGCTCGGCGCCGAGAACGCTTCGAGGCCAGATGACGTTCCTCCGAGCCAGGGCGGCAAATACGGAGGCTTTGGTAACACGCCTACAACCGAGAAGAAAGAAGGCGGCATACCGACGGTGGACGAGCTGCAAAAGGACCCCATGGCGGCGCTGACCAAGGGCTTCGGCTGGTTCACGACTACCGTCTCTAAGACGGCCAAGAACGTCAACGATGGCTACATTCAGCCCACAGCGAAGCAGGTGGGTGACTCTTTTACTTCTACTGGAATTCCGTCCCCACCCCCTCCGACCCGGACGAAGAGGTCAGGACTAATACGTCGCCCCCCAGCTGGCTGAATCCGATTTTGCAAGACAGGCGCAGGTTGCCGCCGGCCAAGTCGGTCGTGTCGCGCAACAGGGCGCCCGCAACGCCCAGGATGGTTTCAACCGCTTTATTGAGGGCCCGAACAGCCAGGGTGGTCAGGGATCAAGGCAAGTGCCCTTGGACGAGAGCAAGAAGGATTTCTGGGACAGCTTTTCGAGTTTAGCGGACCAGAGACAGCAGAACAGCGGCAGCTCCATCGGAACATCTGCTATGGGCAAGAAGACCGGCGGAGGGACAGCTCCTGCTGCGAAGAAGGATAACGATGGTTGGGATGACTGGTGAGCGGTGTTTGCCTCGGGTGGAAAGGGTGGGTGAACGGTTGTTGTGCTTCGGCAAGCTTGCATATCGTAGATTATGAGTTTTGTTTCAATATCTATCTTTGAAAACGGACCGTAGTCCCATCATGTACCTGAGTTGATCTGTAATTGTCGACAACGCAGCTTTCCTGGTGGGCTTGGAATTACTTCAAAAGTCCCCCGGCAGAGATTAGTGCAGGCCGACTTTAAGAATCGCCGGTTGGTCAACCTTGTGCGCCGGCGTCCTTGTTCTGACTGACCGAAAAAGGTTAGGTGGAGCGGTGACCCGAGGTTAGCCGGTATCGCTGCACGGAGGTCCCATTTTCCCCAGTGACGACACGGCACGGACGTCTTCGAACTCAAGCTCCCAATTCAGCGTCCCAGTCCAACCCCACTACCCCCGACCGCTACAGCATCAACTCTCCGAGGCCATTGATCAAGCCCAAAGAGAGTCCTTAATATGTCCGCCCTCAGGATTCTCGTTCCCGTCAAGCGCGTCATTGACTATGCTGTGAGTAGTGTTTCCCCACCCCAAGCTGTCCCCCGTCCGGTTAAGACGCAGAAATTCGACTCGTGATCCACGAGCACGGAGCTGACTTCGGACAAAAAAAAAACCCCAGGTCAAGCCCCGAGTCAACAAGGCCCAGACGGGCGTCGAGACGGCCGGCGTTAAGCACTCGATGAACCCCTTCGACGAGCTTTCGGTCGAAGAGTCGGTCCGCATCCGCGAAAAGAAGCGCGCCCCCGGCGGCGTCGAGGACATCACCGTCATCTCAGCGGGACCCCCCAAGGCCGTCGACGTGCTCCGAACGGCCATGGCCATGGGCGCGGACCGCGCGATACACGTAGAGACCAAGGACGGTGACGAGCTCGAGCCGCTGACGGTCGCGAAGCTACTGCGCAAGGCGGCCGAGGAGCACAAGTCCAACCTCGTCATCCTCGGCAAGCAGAGCATCGACGACGACGCGAACCAGACGGGCCAGATGTTGGCTGGGCTCCTGGGCTGGTCGCAGGCGACGCAGGCGAGCGAGGTTAAGTTCGGGGAGGGAGATTTCGTCAGCGTCACGCGCGAGGTCGACGGCGGTGTCGAGACGGTCAAGGCGAAGCTACCTTTGGTCATCACGACTGACCTGAGACTGAATGAGCCGCGTTATGCTAGCTTGCCAAATATCATGAAGGCTAAGAAGAAGCCCCTCGAGAAGAAGAAGCTGGCGGATTATGGTATCGGGGTCGAGAAGAGGTTGAAGGTTTTGAAGGTCACTGGTGAGTTGTTTGTGTTTCTTTACGAGGCGCTTAGCTGGTGCGTGCAACTGCTAACGAACGTTTTGCAGAGCCTGCTCAACGACAGGGTGGTGGCAAGGTCGAGGACGTCAATGGGCTCGTTTCGAAGCTCAAGGAGCTTGGCGCCTTGTAAGGGGTATGACTGATTAGGCTGTATCAGTACTCAAGACCTGTTGGCAATAGACTTGTTCGAATTCAGGATTTCGGCTGCTTGGTTTTGCATGTATCTTAGCGAAACTCTGATTGACAACCACAGAGCGCTATGTTAAACAAGCTTCTGAAGTTGGCAGAGATTCCGCCCAAGTTAGCAGCGACTGGACTGCAAGTAATGCAAAGCTGCAGTCAACACAATTTCTGGACGACGTTATCTGGATGGCCTCGTGCGCCATTACTTCCCTTCAAAAGTGTCGTCCAATACTGTTCTCGACTTTTTGCTGCCAGCTAATTAATCTGGTTTTCCAGACGGAAAGTATGTTAATGAATGGGCCAATCCATTTGGCAGGATTCGTTCTTGGCGAGCATCGGCCACCCCAGTTAATGCGGTATCATTGGATCCTCTCCGATACACAAAGAAGGGACGCAAACAGGCCCTGGCCGGAGTCCGAATCGGTTGAAATCTGCTCGGCGGTTCGTGATTTCTTACTGGAATTGGCAAAAGTTCGAGCTTTGGCCGTGGACTGGGTCGCTTTACTTCGATATTGAGCGAAGTGTTTGAATTGTTGTCTGACCTTTCCACCAACATCTCACCCTTGCTGTCAGACTGAAGCGGCGCATAACTCTCTTTAATTTGCTTCAAAGACGGAAGAGCTCGTAAGACTTCACCGGCAATTCCTGATTTTCCGCAAAGTAAGATTATCAAAAGCCACCGAACCACGTATTATCTCTTAAGGCTCTACTCGGTAGCATCCTTAACTTGGCCATAAGCCGATCCGCCGGCAGCAGCATCAAATTGCATTGCCTCATTCAGCCCCACGATGGAGAATAACTTGCGCGGTGTGAAATCCCGCTGTGTTCCAACTTCGCCAGTCTCCTTCAACCTCTTCAGCGAGTCCCGAATAGCTTCATAGGCCGGGGCGATCGCCGCAAACGGCACAATCATCATCCTGAACCCAATCTCCTTGGCCTGAAAAGCAGTCCATGATGGCGTTGAAGCATGCTCAACCATATTCAACAACACCGGCGTCGGAGCCAGAGCCTTGCACGCCCGCCTAGCCTGCTCCTCGCTCCTCACACCTTCAAGGAAGGCGACGTCCGCCCCAGCAGCGACGGCCGCTCTCAACCTGTTCAACGCCTCGTCAAACCCATGCGTCTGCAATGCGTCTGTCCGCGCGATGACAATAATGTCGGAACCGATTTTCTGGCGAGCCAGCGTGGCGGCCTTGATCCGCGCAGCAAAGGTATCGACGTCGACAACCTCTTTTCCAGTGAGATGGCCGCACCTCTTCGTCTGCACCTGATCTTCAATGTGCAAACCGGCGACACCTGAGCGGGCGTACTGCGTCACGGTGCGCGCGACCTGGTTCGGACCGCCGTAGCCCGTGTCCGCGTCTGCTACCAGCGGCACGGAGGGATCCAGGTTCGCCAGCATCTCGGCGTGCGCGCGCATGTCGTTCAACGTCGCGTAGCCGAGGTCGGGGAGACCCAGTCTCGAAGCGGATGTGCCCGCTCCAGTCTTTCTTGTCGTTAGCTATTTGGGTTGCGGGGGTGGACGAGAGTGTGTGCCATTACCATGTACAAACCATCGAAGCCGACTTCGAGCGCGATCCGGGCGCTGAAGCCGTCGTAGACCCCCGGTAACAGAATCAAGTCGTACGTCTCATTGAGGCGGCGACGCAGTTGCGTGGCTGCGGAGATGGGGGTTGTAAAGTTGTCCGACGACATTATGACCTGACGACTTCCAGAACTTCACGCGGTCGTGTCGGGTAATAGTGATCTACGACTGAAGCTAGTAAGGTAACCTTCAAGGATTGCGATGTTTATAGACTTCGGCTACCCATAAAACTCAAGTGATGAAATGAGGGCTGCCTCTACCGCCTGCGATCGGCCATGTGTTTGCATTTATAACCCTCCATGACGCAAGTTGCGTGTTAATCAATATCCACAAGAGGTGGGCTTCATCGCCTTTCGGGAATATCGGAGAGTGCACGCTAGAGAATTCTTCTGTGTTATTACCGCCTTTGGGAGATGGGGGCCACTCATAAGCCTCGATTTTGGAGACTGCAATTGAGGGGAATCTGGTATTCCCGTCTTGTTTGCCTCCTTTCTTCGAATGGGGAACTCAGTCGAAGGGTGGGAGAGGAAATGCTGGAGAAGGCGGTGTTTCTATGGTACCCACCTCACGAACTTCTTTGCTAAAGTCAACCAGAAATTACGCAGCCTTTTTTATTTGATTTCAACAGAAGTTTGTGCTAGTCTTTCCGTCTTCCCTCGTCACAGTGGCAAACCAAAAGATGGCACCATTATAGACTTTCAGCCTGGAACACTCTTCCCCTCCACGACACGACCAACGCGATTTGATACTGGGATAGATGGATGACCCGGCGCGCCCGGTAGGATTTAGCTTCGTTAGCGGGTATCTGGCTTTCTCGGCTCGTCGCGGTGCCTTGGAAAGCGGATCTTCTCATGTGGTTTGGGATTTGGGGTATTCGATGAAGCATGTACATTAACATGAACACCCCGAGATTTTGCTTTTGCACTCAGTACTAGGGTGTAATGCAGCGACAATTGGAATAGACAGAACATTCCGTAAAGGGACTCCTTTC
This sequence comes from Colletotrichum sansevieriae, assembly GCA_026260285.1. NCBI lineage: Eukaryota > Fungi > Ascomycota > Sordariomycetes > Glomerellales > Glomerellaceae > Colletotrichum > Colletotrichum sansevieriae. The sequence continues at coordinate 35,017 of JAOQIF010000508.1, read as the reverse complement.
GTATTGTGAGTTACCATTATTGAGTTCCTTCAATAAGACGTTAATATCGCTGCTGCCGAGTCGAAGATATAAGAGAGCGACAGCAGAATGGGCAGGATGAGCTTTACGAGTAAATAAGTCTCCAATGAGGCTGTCGAAAAGGGGTCCCCGGCCGAGTCGCTGTCGACCAGCACGTCCGATGAAGTTGCTATGACACAGCCGGAATGGAATGCCGCAGAGAAAAGGGTTGTGAGGAAGTTGGACACGTCGCTGCTGCCAGTGGTTTGGACATCGTACATGTTCAACTACCTCGACAGGAACAACCTAGCGTGGGTTACCAGGAGAAGTGTTCTCGACAGCACGGGATGCTGATGATAACACAGGCAAGCAAAGCTGAATGGGTTCGAAAACGACTTGGGGCTCATGGGGAATCAATTCAACTCGGCGCTCTCAATATTCACTGCCGGGTCCGTGTCTTCTGGTCCAGCACCCGATGCCCTTTGTCACTAACCAAAGTCCTCAGATATATGGTGGCCCAACTACCATCCAATATGCTACTCACCCGCGTACGGCCGAGCATCTATATCCCGTGCTGTGTAGTCCTCTGGTCGTGCGAATCAGCCTCAACAGCAGCAGCCAAGGACTTTTCGAGTCTAGCCGTTATTCGAGTCGCCCTCGGCGTCGTTGAAGCTCCTTTCTTCCTAGGCGTGAGTCTCAGAACCATCATCCCCTGCAAATAAATCGATGCCTCATTACCTCTCTAACCTGCAGACAAACGCAGGTCTTCTACGTGCTCTCATGCTGGTATACGCAGAAAGAACTAGCCTTCCGCACAGCAATACTGTATTTGGGTATGCTTGTCGCAACCGCCTTTGCATGCCTCATAGCCGCTGCCGTTTTCGCGCATCTGGACGGCGTTCGCGGGCTCGCTGGCTGGCAGTGGCTCTTCATCATCGAAGGGGCGGGTAGCTTTGCCTCTGCAATCACGGCATTTGCGTTCTTGCCAGACTACATTGGATCCAAGACGGGGGTGTGTTCGTGGCTGATGACGGAGAAAGAGTTGCAGGTTGCCGCGCAGAGAATTGAGGCGGACCGGGTCTCGATGCCGGAGGCGCAGAGAAGTAGTGTTTGGCATGGATTGGGGCTTGCTGCTAGGGATTTGCGGACTAGGCTTTTTGTAAGTTCAGCGGGTTAGCTTGATTACGATGAGCTTCTGTGCTGACTTTGGAGCAGGTCTGTCTGGATACCTTCTTCCTGTCAGCCCACGGGTTAAGCAGCTTCTTTCCCACAATCGTCAAGGGGTTTAAGCTCGGCTCGAACACGATTACACTCGTCCTCACTGCGCCGCCGTACCTGTTAGCAGCGGTTGTGGCCTTGTGCGTGGCCATGTCAAGCGACCGCCGTGGGGACCGCGGATTGCACATCGTCGGTTCCTTGTGCGTGGCGATACTGGGATACGTCATCACGGCCGCGACGGTCAATCGTCCGGTTCGTTATTTCGCCAGCTTTCTGTTTATTTCTGGGGCGTTTGCGCCGACGGGGTTGATCTTCAGCTGGGCTGCGAGCACGCTCAACGAGACCCCGGAGAAGAGGGCGGCAGCGACGGCCATTGCGTGCTTCTTGGCGCAATTGGGAAACGTCTGGGGGCCCTACTTCTTTAGACCGCAGGACAGCCCAAGGTACTTTTTGGCGTTCATGTTGATATTGATGTTCTCGGGATTTGCGATTGGGATGGTGTTTGTGATGAGCTACCTTCTGGGTAGAGCGAATGGAGTGTTGCTCGCTGGGGCGGACCGGACAGGGAGGAGGGTAAGGCTGTACATACTTTAACGAGGGGATTTTGGCGCATTAATTTGGGTCTGATGCTCGCGTGCCTTGGGCAGGAGTCTTTGGGTTTATGCAATAATCCAGACTTTCGGTTTTGATAGGCGATGCCTACGGGAGAGCTGAGAGGCTGCTGGCATTCTGAGCTGATACACGATGTATTAAGATACCAAGCGTCAAAATTTATATGCCTTGGAGAACCGGACTCAAGTATACACCGATGGTGCTTGAGGATTCGTGGTATAAGGCCCTTAAAGTTGATAATGAACTGAAACGCAGGTTTTCGGGTTCTGCAGCGTGAATGACACAAACGTCTAGTCAATATCCATGCCATGTTTCTCGACCGGCGTCAACTACTCATAGTCTGCTATTGTTATAGCGACGTCCCTACGAATTTAACACGTAGCATCGTCGACAAAGTGGCTGAGAGTCAAGTAGCCCCAACACGATTCCGAGATAATTTGAGCCTCCTTGTTGCTTCTCGACATTCGTTTGACCAAGTCCAGCGGCATAGTCGTGGGAGAAAACTGTGCACTTCTAGCTTTGGTTCTCTAGATTACAAGTCAGATATGAGCATCACAAAGTTAAAGCGGCTGAGTTCTTTGTGGCGAGTCCTTCCCCAAGGAACAAGTAACAAGACATGCGAACCAGGACGCTCATGATTGACTCAGGCATGTGTTGATGAAGGTTGTATTGTAATGCAACACTGCCTGACTTTCAGCCACCTTGGTATGCGATCGAGCGAAAGTCTCGACGGGGTGTGGGCGATGAGAGGAGTGCCCGCAGAGCAATGGTCACTGGCAAAGAAGCAACAACAGAGCTTGAGTCTCGCAATTCTTTCAGGGGGGCAAACAAACAGAAAGGAAAATGAAGGACGACTTCCCCTGGTAACATAGAGTTGGTTCCGCGCTTGAAGCCTTCGGAAAGAGAAAGACCGCTCAGGAAGAACCGGGGTTATCGAGGAGATGGCGTTGCCGGGTTCTCTCTCTTTCTTTGCAAGGACACCGACTCAGATACCGACCCAACGGAAGAGGAGTTGAAAGCACTCCTTTGATGGCAAGGGAGAGCCCGAAAGGCCGGAAGCGGAGAGGGTCCCACTTTGCCCGTTTTGCTCCGGTCAAGGTTCTGACCTGCATGCAGTTAGAGCGTTTAGTGGACTGTGCATTGTTCAAGGTTGGAGTTGGCTGGGCAGGACTCCGAATACCGGCGTGTTGGGATACACGTCAAGTCTTTGGCGACAATGCCCACCACTCCGGAAAAATGAGCCAATTGCAGGACATTAACAGATGCAATCGAGATGCAACTTCTATTTCGATCGACTGAATTCTCGCCAACCAATTGCCAGCTGATATCTTGATATTGCGTAGGTAATGTGACGTGATTAAGGTAGGCAGGGCTGATAAAGACCGGTGAGAGCGAACACCTCAGGTACCTACCTTTTTCGTAGCTTATTGTTCTAAACCTTACCTGAGGCTACGTAAGGCGGATTGGGCGAATTGTCTTAGCACATTGTCTCACGTCAAAGCCCCGCGGTAACGACGACATCAGCGGGCGCGCCCTGACAGCGGGGCAAGGAACGCCTCCAGAGCGGTACTTGGGAAGAAAATACGCAAGTGCCTCAGCTAAGGTAGCGAGAATTTCCCCTGCAGCGACGGCCCCCATGACTCCCCGTTTAGGTACCCTTGGCCAGCGTATCAACGAGTCCACTTCCCCACCAGGGCCAGCAAATTTGTTCAAATGGTCCAATGACGAGCTTCCCATCTTTTTTCCTAAGCAGCTTCTACTGGCCGTGACCTTGAATGCCCCGGCCCCAGTCCTGTGTGTGTGAGTGTGACTCCGCGCGCTGGCGCTCGTGCTCCATTGCTGCCAGGTATTTTTCTTACCCGATGTCTGCCTCCTCATCATCTCTTTTTTCCCTCCTCTTTTGTCCCTTCTCTTTTTTCCTTCTCACCAACAGGAAAAAAAAAAAACTGGCCGTATTGTGCAACATCGCCGTCACAACATACCTCCGGCCATTTACCCTCCACCACCTCGTTTCGAGAATTACAACACATTTCTTCTGATCGTCTTCTTGCAAATCTGCCCTTATGAACGGGCGCCCGTCAATTTTCACCTCTCAGGTATGTTGATGCTGCAGCTCATTATCTTCAATCTCGTTGTGGGATCTGAGGACACCGCCTTCGTGATGCTCAACCCCGCCGGTCAAAACTCCGTCTCGTGCTCGTGCCCAGAGACCAATTGAGGCCACTGGGCTCTGCCTGCATACTAGCATACTCTCAATCACAAAAAATGTTGCGGAGTAGCGGTAGCTGACTCGTTATCATTAGGATTATCTCTCAGGTCCGCATGATGCCCTCCTCGGTGGACTCACCGCTGCCCTCCCAGCGCAAGACTAACCATGGCAGTAGACCACCTTTGGAAGGCTTCCAGGGCATAAGGGTCATTTGACATAATCAGCAATCACCTCATCGTCAACGTTTCCCAACCGATAACCAATATGTTCTCTCGATTGGCAACCCAATTCTCCAAGCCCGCGGTCATGAGTGCCGCCGGGTTGAGCTCTGGCTTCCGAGCTCAGACCCGATTCCTCTCCAAGCAGACCGTCGGCAGCAAGGGCCGCAAGATGCCCTTCAACCAGACACGTGCCACTGCTCCCGTTGCCAACCTCGACGCCACCCTCACAATCCGAGTACGTTACCTCCGAACACAGAACTGTCATCAGAGGCAACATTTCGCTGACCCGAGAGATAGGATGGTCCCGTATTCTCGGGCCGAGCCTTCGGAGCAAACTCTAACATCTCCGGCGAGGCTGTTTTCACCACCTCCCTCGTGGGATACCCCGAATCCATGACCGATCCCTCCTATCGCGGCCAGATTCTGGTCTTCACCCAGCCCCTTATTGGCAACTACGGTGTGCCCTCCAACCAGCTGGACGAGTTCAAGCTTCTCAAGTACTTTGAATCACCCCACATCCAGTGTGCCGGTGTCGTTGTTGCCGACGTTGCCGAGCAGTACAGCCACTGGACTGCTGTTGAGAGCTTGGGTGAGTGGTGCGCGCGTGAGGGCGTACCCGCCATCTCCGGTGTTGACACGCGTGCCATTGTTACCTTCCTCCGTGAGCAGGGTTCTTCCCTTGCTAGGATCACAATTGGTGATGAGTACGACGCCGATGAGGACGAGAGCTTCATCGACCCTGGCCAGATCAACCTGGTTAAGCGCGTCAGCACCAAGGCTCCCTTCGTTGTCGAGTCACCCGGTGCCAAGTACCATGTTGCCTTGATCGACTGCGGTGTCAAGGAGAACATCCTTCGCAGCCTGGTCAGTCGCGGTGCCTCTGTCACTGTCTTCCCTTACAACTACCCCATCCAGAAGGTCGCCGCCAACTTCGATGGTGTCTTCATTTCCAATGGCCCCGGTGACCCTACCCATTGCCAGGACACCATCTACAACCTGGGCCGCCTGATGGAGACCTCCCCCGTCCCCATCATGGGTATCTGCCTCGGCCACCAGCTTCTCGCTCTGGCCGTTGGCGCGCGCACCATCAAGCTCAAGTACGGAAATCGGGCGCACAACATCCCCGCCCTCGACTTGACCACTGGCCAGTGCCACATCACCAGCCAGAACCACGGTTACGCCGTGGATGCCTCGACTCTGCCCGGCGAGTTTAAGGAGTACTTCGTCAACCTCAACGACGGCAGCAACGAGGGTATGATGCACAAGACCCGCCCCATCTTTTCCACCCAGTTCCACCCTGAGGCCAAGGGAGGCCCTATGGACAGCTCCTATCTCTTCGACAAGTACCTCGAGAATGTCCAGCTCTTCAAGGACAGCCAGAAGATTTACAAGGACAATCGCCCTACTCCCCTCATGCTCGACATCCTCAGCAGAGAACGCGTCGGCGTGGAGCCAACCACTCTGGCTGCGGCTGCCTGAGATTCTTAGTTTCGTCCTAGTTGATTCTTGACTTGTGCGGAATTAGTGGTGTCGCGGCAGCTACAAATGAGATTTTTCTGTTCCAGGGCATTGGGCAGTTTGGATGGGTTTTTTTTTCCCCTTTGAAAAAGTTGATAACAAGCGGACAAGCAGCTTGCGCCTTTCTAAATCGAAACGAAATAAGTACATTATTTTCGGAGACGCTCTCACTACCTTCCCTTCTTCGCCTTCGCACATATTCTGTCACATGCATTCTCTCTCACACTTGTGACGTCATTGGCCAATGCTTTCTTCCGCTGTCCAACCGCCATAATCACCTTCTCCGATCAGGAGAGTGTGGACAGGAAAGAGAATTCGACATGGCAATGCCGGTTCTCGCCCTAATCATTGTTAGGCGCTCTCCCATCATTGAGAAACACGAAGGAAGCGCAGGCTTGGGTGTAGACGCAGCAATCTGCAGGAGTCGCCACATGATAACAAAAATCAGCACGTCCAATGATAATCCGGTAGCGACTGACTCTATCTACACTTGGACAAAAAAACATGACCTTACGTCAGTTTTCATGGACACATCAACGACATCGCACACACTGGGAAAGCGAATGTAAAAACTTATTGGATTATCTACTGCTGTGGAGGACAAAGCCTTCCTGTATGGTGAAATCCGCGGTGAAGGCGGGGCCAGTGGTATCGCAAGGTGCAGCACGTCTCTCTATGTTATCTCGAATCAAAAAAAAGGGGGGGGGGTGGTGTGTTTTGGGAATGGGAAATCGAAAATACAGTCTGAGACCCTCGCCGGTCACCGTGATTCGTTTGTTAAGACGAAAAACTTCAGGGACGGGAAAGAGGCCGCCGTTCCCTTTCCTTCCAGGATTGCCCCATCCATGCTTCAAAGTGATTCTTGTTAATCTTCATATTTTACCGTTGACTTTGCGTCTCCCAGTGTGTGACCCGCCAGAACGCGACAGTAACGATATGGTGTTGTTTCGTTTGTTTTTGTTTCCCCCCCTGAGGTTCCCTCCGCCTCATGTACGCTGAGAGCTTGACTCCGGACTACTTCTCTGGAGAGTTTTTGCCGATGTGATCAAGCGGCTTCCGACTTCACAGAGTGAAATGAGCCTGAAGATGTGGTGCTGCAAGCTTGTGGCGATGAGTGTGATCGCGATAAAGGCGATGAGCATGCTGATGAGAATTGCCATAGAAATGATGGTGAGTATGGCCACAGGCAGAGCGATGAGAACTGCCGCAGAGATGGTTATGAGAATGACGATAGAAAGGGCGATGGGCAGAGCGATAGACAGAGCAAATCGAGAGTTGCCGCACACAGCGATACGGAAGTGCTGCGCGGCATGTTCGAGATACTGCTTCTAGAACCGCCTGTCGCGATCATCGCCCCGGCCCCCGAAGTTCCCACGATCTCCCTGCCTATACGGACCGCTCTCGTTGATGCCCGGCAAGTATCGATCGCTGAGAGGTCTCGGAGCGCGACGGTTGCCGTTACGTCTGCCGCGGCCGGGAGGTGGTCCACGAAGGCCGCCACCGCCGCCGCCGCCGCCCCTATCTCGACGGCGATAAGCGTCCCTTTCCCTGTGAGGAGGGCGGATGCCGACAAAGTTTTCATGGCCTCTGTCGACAAAGCTGTCACCCTGTTCGAACGTGTAGCGGTTGATGTCAGACTCCGGACCCATATCTCTCTTCAGATCTTGAGTGTAGAAGGATCGCATGTTGCGAATTCTTCTGTCCGCCAAGTCCTCAGAGACAGGCTGGAAGGCAATGGGAGGGTTTTGGCGGGTTGTTTGCACATTACCGCCAGGGAAATCAGGAATTTGTCGAGGGGGTCTTCCGCTAGGTCCACGCGGGGGATCTCCTCGGGGCCCCAGAGGCACGCCATCTGTGCCTCTTCCGGCGCGAGGCCCCAGAGGAATCGAGTTGACGTCCTTAACGGCAGGCCCGGATGGAATGTATCTGGCTGGCTCAGGTTGAGAAATCGCAGGTGGAGGTGCAGCACCGGAATTCAGACGGGCGACGACAAAGCCATCATCCTCGCGATCAAAGTGGACTTCCCAGCGAGTACTTCCCCGACCGCCTCCCTGTGTCTTCTCCTCGTCGATCCAGTCAGCGACCTTTTCTGGCGGAACAAAATCCACCCAAAGTGGCTTGCGCTCACGCTCGTCAGGCCAAATGACGTCATGCAACGCATTTCGAACGCGCGAGGCCTGGCTTGTGGTCCTGAAGACGACGAACGCGTGGGTTTTGATGCGGTCGACAAACAAATCCTCGATGTCATCTTCGCTGGAGTCAACGCCATTGGGGGTTGCCAGCTCGAGGAGATGCGCAAGCACCGCGTCCTCACGAAGTGGTCTCATAAAATTCTTGATGTAGAGGGCTCTGGTGGCAGGGTGGATCGCGGGTTGGACTTCGCGTTCAACCTCCACGACGTCGTCTACGTTTTGCGCACGTGAGGTTTGCTGATCTGGCTCGACAGAGTGTTGCGCCGAGTCAGCTTGGTCGTGCTGTCTCGCTGTCTCGCTCGCGTCCTTAGAGTCCTCCGTGGCTATTTCACGGTTGTGAATGGTTTCTGTCGATTTTCCGGGGGCTTGTTCTTCCTGTGTTGTCATTTCGACGTCGGCGGTTTCCTCTTTAGTCTCCTTGGGCAGAGAATCCTCAATCATTTGCTCGCTCTTGCGTTCGACCACATTCTCCGAATTATCCTTCGCATCCTTGGCGATGTCCACCGCAAGGCTGGTATTGTTCTCCAGGCCATCCTTGATCTTGCTGATAATCTCAGTCACGCCAGAGGGCTTGGATGACTGCGTGTCCTCGTCTAAGTCTGCCTTAAGACGCTTGCGAAAAACCTCCTCAGACGGCTGGATGGGACTCCCTGATCTTCGCTTTCGTTTCTGGGCATCTTGAGCTATCTCTACAGGCGCAAGAGGTGCAGATTCTGTAGAGGCTTCGGTCTTCAAGAGGGCGGCTGGGTAATCTTGTTTGTTCGAATCAGTGGGTGCCGCGAATTCGTCGCCGCGCTCGGGTGATGGAAGGGCTGCCCCTGACGGCGCTGTCGCAGGCTCAGTCTCGTTGCTGGTGACTTCCTTTGAAGTTTCGTCGGCGGCTGTTGCGGAAGGCTCTGCAGGCTTGACAGGTTGGGATTCGACATTTTCTGCCGGCTCAAGTTCAGAGCCCTCAGCCTCACTCTCCGCGGAGGCAGCAGTAGCGTCGTCTTCGGAAAGGCGTGTGACGAGTTCCTGCTTAAGTCCGGCCAAAGCAAGGCCACGGCGCTTCAGCTCAGCCTTGAGCTGGACCACGGTCTGTTTGCTCCAGTCCTTCATCGTGAACGACTAGTATTGGCGGGGGACTAGGGCTGGCGCATTGCTCGAACGCCAGAAAAGGGGAAAGTTTCTGTTGTGCAAATGCGTAGTGGATACTGTAGATATGGGTTAAGTGCGCGCGCTGCGATTTGCGATTTACGGTGGTGGTGCGAGATTGTCGGAGACACGAAAGCGAGGTGTCGCGTAGGTAGTTGCCAAGTTGAGCGCGTCGTCGCGACATGAGTTCCTGAAAAATTGCCCCGTCATGCAAATCAGAGCCTCCCCACTGAGCTAGCAAGGTCACTAGTGCAGGGGTTGGCTCCCACCTTCAGTGGTCGATCCCGTCTGGGAAAGATGTCATCTCTGAGCGGCCCCACATCTTTTCGCGCCGGTTACCTAAGCTATTCGCAGATCAGTCACGTGGCAGTGACGTTGCAGTCAGTTCCAAGTTCAGATGTTGTCAACAAAGATTGACATATTGTATAACAACACTAGGTAATATTGCGTGATTGTACTACATAAGTAGTGAGCCAAACAGCGGAAGACTCTGTATTGAAAGCGTACCAATTTGAGCTTGTTGATGACACAGAGAGCACCGGAGACTCTAGCTACAGCCGTATTCATGCAGCCCCCAGTGCCGAGTCGCTCACGCTGCATCCTAAGGGTTTGGATGGCTCGCATCAACACTAAACTTGTAGCGAAAGAGCTTTCTGGGCTTTTATAGCGTTGCATGCCTCCGAATGTGAGAATATTGAAAGTGCAATCTCATTTTCAGGATTTCAAACTCTAGAGTTCTTATGTAATCAGCCTCAACAGGCGTCGCGCACGAGCCACACGCAACAACCTGCTGTTTTAAGTAACCAGGCGCCTCAGGGTTGAGCTCAAACCAGTTGTCTTACCACGTCCGGCATCGACCTCTGGAGACATTCAACGGTTTTTGTTCAGTCGCCGCATCCGTCACGAACAATGCGATAGGCGCTGTCTGATTGTTTGCTTCGCCCAGTTCTCCAGAGCAAGAAGACAACGGCCCCGCCTCCTTGCTTCCGAAATTGTGCGGAAACGAAACATTTTGTCGAAATAGCAGTTGCTCTAGATGAATAAGCGACGAGGGTCGGCTCGACAAAGCAATGCATCCTCGCGACTTCTCTTCTCATCAAGCACCTTCTTGAGACGAAAAAAGAGTGACTCCCTCACGTACCAGCGACTTTCCAGACGCAACTCACAAAGTTTCCTTCACCGCTGCTTGCTCCTCATCTCGTCTCTCAAAATCACTCGTCGGCAACACCAAATTTCGCAATGATCTTCATCGAGCGAACTTCTTCGGGCTCCGTGCGGAGTCCTACACCTGCACACACGCCTCCATACTCTCGACCGCTTGAACGCAGCTTACGAAGCGCAACGCCACTCACAGACACACCGGCAACGAGTGCAAGCATCGGCAGAGAAGCCACGCCAGCTTCAAATAAGATCTTGTCTGGCCGCATCAGGAAAACACCTCGCAAGGCGAGTCTCAGAAAGGAAGATGCACTGAGCCAGAAAGAGAAAGAAGAGGAAACTCGGCAACTGAAAGACATGGACGAGGAAAAGAAGCTGTTCCCTGGAAGCGATACTTGGGCCGACGATGAACTAAGGCTATTCAAAATTCTCTTCATGAGACAGTACAGGCCTTTATTGCCGTCAGATTGGCAAATGAGCTTTCGTGGCATTCCAATTCCCGACATTCTCTTCGCCAGCTCTGTTGCCCATCCGCCCATCATCAACTCACGGTCCGATAATGATTATAAAGGTATGTTCGCAAACTGTGAAGCCTATGGGATACGACTAACATGATGTAGCCACAAAAGCTTTGATGCGGCTGATTGAGTTGACGAAAGAAGTCCGGGGTCTGGCTCAAACTGGCCAAAGACATAGAGCAAGTGCACTTATTGAGAAGAGGTTGTACGAATATGTCAAATGGGCCGAGCAGGACGGGAACTATGGCAGCCTCGACTACGTGCCAAACCTGATCATTGACATCGTGGATACGAAGAAGACGCCTCAAGAAATCGAGGAGCACATGCAACGAAGACTCAAGATTGCTGCTGTGGCTCAGCGTTCATTTTGGAGGGCCACCCACCTGCCCGAAGACAATGGCAACGGCGAAACAAAACAATTCCCGGAGCAGTCAGAACATGACCCCGAGGAAGCCGAGCCTGAGGACAATCAGATTGTTCTCGTTCCAGACAAGTATGCTTCGCCGCATGAGGATGAGTATCCTCCGTCAACTCCGGTGCGCCATGGGACCATCAGCAACAACGCTCGCAACGGCCAAAAACCCAGCAATGAAGCCCATGACCCGGAACGACCAGCCGAACTTTGGGACAAGGAGTATACACGCCGGCCGCCCGTCCTCTACGGCCTGTACATCGTCAACACTTCCGTCATGGTTCTCACTATTGACTCTGCCAAGGAGCAAGGTATGCATGCAAGCTACCAAGTAGAAGTCGGCTTCAGCAAGCGTGGCCAGGATGTCTGGAATGCCATCACTGTGGCCCTCGTGATCTGTCTGGCAAGAGATGCGATGATTGAGATGAAGGGTGAATTTGAGAATTCAATCATTAATGAGGAGAGCGACCCGGACGCTTGATATAACGCTATGGATGAGGACACGCACTGGGTACGGAACTGCTGGGAGCGGAGGAAAATGTCGTTTGGTCTTGCTTTTCTTTCTTTACATCGGCTGGCCGTCATGCGTATACCCATTTCTATTATTTCGTGATGGACGCTGCGGGATACCCTTTACCTTCAGCATGCAATATGGCAAGTAGTCTTCTTCCAATGAGATCCCCATACTCGCTATTGCGAGGCAATGTAAACTCAGCTGAGCAAGTGGCATAAGGCAAGTGGGGATTTGATGTTAATAGAGAGCTGCATGCTGCGGCAGCCCAGCGGGCTTTGGACCTTCTTGCACATCAGACAAGTAAGGTATTCGGAACTCAAACTCCTATCACCGGTAAGAAGCGCCGAGCACGAAGTGGCTACTCGTCGGACCCGGACTTGAGGTTGTCCCACGACCGAGTCTCCTTATCGAGCTCGGTGTTCTAGCTCGGATCGTTTAGATCGGATGTCGGGCGCCGAAGCAGATGAGCCTGGTGAAAACCAAGGGAAAACATGAGACTCATTTCTTTTCACGTCTTAACACCAAGGGATTGCCTTGCACGACCTCGGGATTACGCATCTTGTTTTTCACAATGGCGTTGGAGGGGTGCTGGCGTGGACACCGTTGCCTCATTCGTCACCGCCTCGGTTCCCCGTAACCCTCCGTCCTGTCAGCTTATTCAGGTCGCCTGACACTGGGTCGTCGCCCTGCCCGTCCGGTTGCCGGTCCACTGAGGCACGAGCTGCAGGTACTTAGGGGACCCTTTCTCACTGTGAAGGACGGGTCCGGGTTCGAGGAAAGCACATGGTGGTGTGGTGTCTAGTGGCATGATAGACCGAGAGCCGAGCTATTCATCTCTAGAGGGATCGATTTTTCGCAAATCGATGTGCCAGTTGCTTTTATGGCATTAACCTGCGCTAGGGGACGCGGCGGTGTAAGTCACGTCTGCTATTATAAGTCTTGACATACGTAGTAGCACGGTAACACATCCCGCTCCTTTGTAGGTCTCGGGGAGCGAACTTCCTCAGCAATTTGTATAATCCTATGAAGGGCTTATACGCCTTTTTTTTTTTTTTTTTTTTTTTTTTTTTTTTTGGGTGGGTATGGTGAGGCGCTTTTTGGAGCACTGGGCCGTAGTCGATTCCAGAACGCTGGAGGGAGGGGGGCAGAGACCGAACTGGCGGGCACAGCGGGTGGGTTTTGATTTCTGACCCAGACCTTTGGGGGGCCATTTCTATCTTCATTTTCTGCCGCATCTTGCTTGCGGCGGCGGGTGAAGAGGCGCCAGCGATGTAGGCAGCGTGCGCTGATCACTGAATCGGGGGTCCGGTCCGGCCCTGATCTGGAGTTGCATTTCTGAGGTGATCAGGATGCCGCCCGAGGAAAACCTGACTGTAGATCAGTAACAAGTCATCACTTGTCGGTAAGAAAAGTCCTAGGGCACAAGTCAGTTAGCGTCACATTCGGCTTTACTGAGAATATTAAAGTTGAAATTCTTTCCTCCGGAAGGGAGTGGGGGGGGTCAAGGGTCTGGCGCAGAACGAACATGGAGACGGCGTTGCTCGCCAGACGTGCCGATTGATCCATTCTACGGACAAGCAAATCAGAAAAGGTCGACGGATGGGGTTCCAGGGATGCCTAGAGGAGGGGAGCCAGGCCATGCCAACCGGGAAAGGCTAATTGCGCCGTAGTGTTCGGGTCCAGCTTATATTCACAGCTGTATTCGGGTCGTTGTTCGTATCACCCGGGCCCTGGCTGTACTTATCTCGCCGTTGTCATCAGAGTTGATATATATGTCTGGAGGGTAGATGAAGACGGGCAAGTGCTCGTCTAATCACGAAAAAAAGAGAAAGAGGACTTGATGAATAGGACAGGAAATGCGAAAAAAGAAGCACCCAAAAGATACTTCAGTACTCCCAAAACAGCATTAGTTCGACACTCCGTGTCATCAATGCCGCGATGCTGGACGCAGCAAGGTGGACTCTACTGAAGTAAGGTACTCAGTGGGTTCACAACGACCCCCCTGTCTAGCGACATACCACCACCAGCCAATCAGCAGCCACTTGTTGTAATCCGTGACCTCTCAGCCCAGATCACCCAACGATGGGCTCCGATTTTCCCCCATTCTCGTCCGTCACTCGTCACTGAGAACCCAGCGTGGGCTGTCTGTTCTCGTGATTTCTGCCAGCGCCGCGTTGCACGTCCTTGTCTCTCATCATCGCCTTGCCCGCCCTTGTCGCCTCATTGTGTGTACGCACCACGGTCTACCACGCTTCGCTACCACTCTTTCCCACGACTAGCCTACCCAGCCCAGCAACCCGTCACTTGTCAGCTTCTCTATCCAACTCGCTACTGCCGAAGAGGCCACAGACGACTACCCATCAATCCCCTTCACCGCCCGGTGAGCCCTCCTAGCAGCGGTAGCAGCAGCAACCACTGCCCACCTACTGTCACTCTGACTGGAGACGAGGGGGCTCTTACAAGTCCGTCATCGCCAGCAACCTCTGCTGTTTCCTCCTCAATATGCAATCGAAATCAACCTTCTATCCCTCCTAGGCGCGCCTCATCTTCTCAACCTCCATTCTCATTTCTTTCCCCCTATTCGGCGGCGCAACCTAGTCTTCCTAAACCCCGGCATCCAACCCCTGTGTCTCTCACACCATACTGTGTTCGTAGAGAGACCCCGAACACGGCAAAGCCATTCGTGCCTTGGATCAAAGGTGGCGACCTGCTCTTCTCTTCAAGCCCCGGCCGCCGATTCCGCCTTCTACTCCGTCAGCCGGTTCTCCATATTCCTCCCGACTTCTGTCAGTGTCTGTGGACGGAGCAATTTCTCCCCTGACCATCGGCCGTACTGCCGAACGTCGAACCACCTCTGCACTGTGGTGAGGTTGTCTTAGTTTGACTTGCTTCCAACTTCTGCTCAGTCCTCCTCTGCTTCCGTCGAACGCTCTGCCTGTTGGCATCTCCTGTTACCTGCTGGGCCGTCTCTTTTCTCCGGTCGGAGCCGTTACCGCCTGCGAACTAATCCAACCTCCTTGATCGATACCGCTGTGACGGCTGCTTGCAACAAACCCCCTTTCGCGTTCCGGATCTTTCGCTTCATTCATTGTAGCAGTTGACGCAACACACGCACACTGACGCCTCGAACGTTCGCGCTACGCCTCTGACCGAACTACGCTTTTTCGAATGGCGATGGCCGATGGCATCTTGTCGGCGGCACAGGGTTCGGCCAAGCAGCCCCCCTCGGCCATGCGAACCGCCCTTCCATCACGGCGGATGTCGCCAAAAGCCCGAGACGGAGGACAGTACGGAGCCGTAGAGCAGGCAAGACTTCCTAGCCCAGAGGGCAGAGGAGGAAACGCAGAGTCTGCGAACTTACGGCCAGATCCGCGACGTAGTCCTTCGAGCGAGGCCGCGTCCATATCGCACGCCAGGAGTCCAGCCTCTATTTCTAGCGACGGTTCCCCTCAGCACAAGACGAAAGAGGCAAGACCGAGCCCGGCACCAACGAGCGCAGGTTCCTCTGGTCAAGTTTGCAGGTAGGATCCTGGGGTCCCCTCAACCTCGTTCCCGAAGAAGCTAACAGATCGTAGCAACTGCGGCACGACTCGGACACCGCTGTGGAGGAGATCGCCTCAGGGAACGACGATATGCAACGCCTGCGGCCTGTATCAGAAGGCAAGAAACGCGTCACGACCAACTAATCTGAAGAAACCGCCTCATCTCGTAGCCGCGGCTCCGCGAACCGCTCCGCCAAAGATTGCCCCCGCTCCTGGACCTGGACCGAAATATCTTAGCGCCCCGGCTCCGACTTATGTTACCGAGGACCAAGCACCTTCAGGAACTTGCCCAGGCGGCGGAAAGTGCAACGGTACCGGTGGTGCGGAAGGTTGCAGCGGCTGTCCTGCCTACAACAATCGCGTATCGAAATCTGCTCACCTGAATGTTGTTCAGGGCCAAGGATGCGGCGGAGGCGGCGGCGGCGGCGGAGCCATTTCGTCGAGTCAGCCGCCGAGCGAAGCGACGGCCGTTGATGACCCCGTGGCACCTGTAGACATTGCAGCTCTGCAAATTCAGGGACAAAATCCAAACACGACCGTTGTTATTGCTTGTCAAAATTGCGGCACGACAATCACTCCATTGTGGCGACGCGACGAAAGTGGGCACACGATTTGCAACGCCTGCGGTTTGTGCCGTCCAAATCTGGGGAGGATCTCGATCCTGACGTGCTGACATAATTAGGTCTCTACTACAAACTTCATGGAGTCCACAGGCCTGTCACCATGAAAAAGTCGACAATCAAGCGACGGAAACGCGTAATTCCTTCTTCCTTCGGTGGCGAGTGGACAGAAGAAATGCTAGAGGGATCAGAAACCCAAAGCCAGGTGCCCGAGGGCAGTCCGGAAAGGGGCACGATGAACGAGGACGGATCCATCAACTTGGGTTTTCGCCGCCGTCAGGAAACCCCCCTGACAACTATGCTGCCAGATCCTAGTTTGCGACCTCCTAATCGACAGGGATCTCCTCTTCCGTCGACGGATTTGGCAGCCTATCAGTCATCAATTTCTCGAACCTCGCACCCCTACCAGGGATCTCTCATCGACGACAATCGTCTGGCTCCCATTACGTCGCTTGCTGCCAATTCTGGAGAGCGACAATCGTCGCTTTCCCCAGCATCGTTTCTCTCTCTATCACGCAAGCGGTCGTTGTCTGCTGAAGGCAAACCTGCCGGTGATGGCGGGCCGGACACCTCTAAGCGTCTGTCGTCAATTAAGTCAATTCTCAATCCCGCTAGTGGAGACGAAAGCCCTTCGTATCACTCTGGAGGCGAGGACGCGGCGGAGCACTATGCCCGAGCTGCTATGACTCCCGCTGCTTCGGCACCGAGTCCAGCATCGTACTCCGCGACTCGGCTGACTCCACTGCCCTCGCCAGGGCCTAGCAGCAGCCAGACAAGCAATCAGGCGGGGTACAAGCAGGAAAGTGAGAAGGCCAAGGCCGAGAAGAGGGCAGCGCTACGTCTAGAGGCTGAGCGCATGAGGGAAATGCTGGCGGCGAAGGAACGCGAACTTGCGGAACTAAACGATTGAACGAAACTCTTCCACACGATACACCCGAAAAAGCTGGATCGGAACATCAGGGATCCACAGGGAATATCATGTGCGCGCACTACATTCATGGAATTGGAGTTTTTTGTGGCACTTTGAGCTGGGGAGATTTGGCTTGGGCGGTAATACTGTGCCTTTCGAAAGGGGTTCTGTTTCCTCTTTTCTTTGCGACTGGCGAAATGAGTGAGAAGAGAAAACAGACAGGTTTGGCCTTGCAAAAAGGAAGGTGGAGGGTGGTATTCACGCGCATTTTGGCGCCCAAAACAAAACTGCATCTCATCTGTCCTGGCGGGCTCATGACGCGGCGTTCCTTTATTGGACTAACAAAAAGCCCATCTGGGTGGATGGGGAAGGGAGACACGAGAGGAGTTTTTTTTTTTTTTCTTTTTGCTTTCTATGATTCGGCATTGGACCCTATATGGACGCAGGAATGGATAAAGGCCAAAGCAAAAAAAGGGTTGCCCGAAACGAGCATGGCAATTGTCAATGGACATAGAGCCGAGTGTGTGATTCCAAATATCCTTAAGCCCTAGCAAGTCAGAAGTGAGCATCATGTTCGGTTTTTTTAAGGGCAAATTCAAGGTCTGTGAGACTAGCCCCTATAGATCACAAACAACTGCTTTTTATCAGCTCCATATCCTCCTTACACCATCTAGGCTAATAAGAAAAAGTGAAATTCATACAATACGCCACTATGAGAGCTGGCGCAAAGTTGTTGCATCGACCGTCGCAAACTCCACCATGCTCACGCTCCATAATCGTGCTTTACAGTCCTAAGGAAACGCAATATACAGCAAGCCCTCGGTGAGGGCCGGGCCAAGCCATCCAGAAGGGGGTTCTTTCTGTCGGATTTACACCGGGATTTCCCCTTTTCTTTTTTCGTCGCTTCTTGACTTTCTCGCTCCTTTCTCTCTTTCCGGTTTGAATTCTTCCAACCAGACTTTTTGTGGATCTCGAGGTGGCAACTAATGGTGATGGTGTTCCCTCTCTTCTCAGTATCTTGACAATTCGAAAAAATCCTCAGCAAACCGATTCACATCGCAGCGGATTCCGAAGTGGGGGAGAAAACAACCCCGTGCTCTTCCCCAGCTTTCTCTCTAGAGAGCGAACAAAGCTGAGGGAAAGAGCCTCCGAGATAACTTTTCTTTGTGTGTGTGGTTGAAAAGAGGGGGCGACTAGCTTACACCTGCTCTGCTCCCCAGCCGGCATCGGCCTCGCGCATGTTCGCTGGCGGCTCGATCTGGGGGACGAACTCGAGGACGGCGTAGGCGACGCCAATGATGCCGATGATGGAGCCTGCGAGGATCTTGAAGATGCCGTCGTTGAGGAGGATGGAGCCGATGAAAATGTAGACTAGAGGGACGTTGTGTTAGCGTCGCTGCGCCGGATTGGAGGTTTGGGGATGGATATGGGGGGTACTCACAGACTCCGCGACCGATGAAGGAGAAAAGGAATGAGGCGTAGCGAGAGACCTGGGGAGGGATTTGGAACTCTGCGATCTGGTTAGGCAGATTTCGAGGGTACAGGCAAGGTTATCAAGTACCGAGCAGGGCGGTGCCTGAAGCGATCTGTTAGTTGTCTTATTGGAAGCGACGCAGGTTCTCCACGGAATGCAAACTTACAGAGACCGAATATAATGACGTAAGCACCGATGATGATGCTCTGGCTGCACGCGACTGTCAGTCAGATCGCAACCGGGTGAAAGCGGTACCCATATTCGAAGATTTTCTCTGTGGAGGTGCGGAGCCGCGCGTGCGACAGAAGAGCTTAGGGCGGCGAGGATAGGAGGTCCGTCGGGGACGGCGAGGGTCAGACTACGTACAAAGTGAAGCCGAAGAACTGGGCGATACCTCCCAGGACCATAACAGTCGCGGTGACGAGGTTGACGATGCGACTATTGAAGACAATCAGTCAATCTGTGGATGCGATGGTAGTAATGCTGCCGGAGCAGGTGGGAGATGAAGCATACAAGGCGTCGGAGAGCTCCATGTCGGGTAGGATAGATTGGTGATCTGGCTAGTCGGGAAGGGTTGTTGAGCACAAGAGAAGGGGAAGAGATGAAGCTGATGAGGATAGAGACGCCAGACAACCAGTTATCATGGGCCTTCAGAAGATGTATGTGTATGTGTGTGTGTGTATGTGTGTGTGTGTATGTGTGTGTGTGTGGAAAGACGTGGTTGGTGCGAAAGGCGTGACGTCCAGGGAAGAGGCTGACGAGTCAAGGTCCAGCAACTTGTGCTTTGCTGTGCTCCTGAAGCTGGCAAACCTGGCAGATTAGATACAAGGAGTGCAGCTGTGGGGATGCGACAGGGGAGGCACGTTGTACTTTTTCAGTAACACCTCCATGAAATAACCCGAAGACATACTTCAGTAGTACCTCAGTACTGCCAGCATGCCGACCGACCACTCACCAGCCGCAACACACGTCACTGAGCCAGCCTCTGACAGAAACCCGAACCGTTTGGAAAAAAAAAAAAAAAAGATTGGCTGGCACGGAGGAGCTTGGTGACCGCCTTCCGAAGTTGGGGTGGCAGGGGTGCTAGATTCGCAGCCAGAGGATGCAGGTAAAGTACATTGACCTTTGCTTCAGCTCAAGTGTAATGAGAGCTACGATGTAAGCGCAAATAACTTACCCTTGCTTATTCCAGCAGAACATAACAGTTTTTGTTCGATGTTCTCGAGATGTTAGCACTACGGAATTTGGTGACCCGACTGGGCCATCTTGGCCGACTGCCGCGCAGGGCTCTGTATGTTGGGTTGGTGAGCTTTCAGAGGTCAATACATATGCCTCCTGTACAGACGAAACATCACTCTGCAATTAAAGACATCAGAAACATCGGCATCATAGCCCATGTTGATGCCGTGGGTGTCATTCTCGTAAATGATGAAGATGAGATGACTGATTTTGGGCAGGGGAAAACGACGACTACTGAGCGCATGCTGTACTACAGCGGTGTAACGCGTCGAGTTGGAGGTGAGAACTTCATGTTGGTATCATTCTTGACGAATTGGACTGAGCTACATTTCAATGAGACCGACGAATCTGTCAAGTTAGGTTTGCACGAAGATCGAGCTGACGGACGGACGCAGATGTCGATGCTGGGAATACAGTCACAGATTTCCTAGATTTGGAGAGAGAAAGAGGCATTACGATTCAATCGGCGGCGATCACTTTCAGTTGGCCATTGCCAGAGGACTGCGACCCAGGAACGCATCCCAAAACCGTCAATCTCATCGATACCCCCGGCCATCAAGACTTCCGATTCGAGGTGGACAGGTGTCTCCCTGTGCTTGACGGTGCGGTGTGTATTATCGACTCAGTGAAGGGTGTGGAGGCTCACACGGAGAGAGTCTGGGCTTCGGCACACGAACATAAGATTCCGCGCATGGTCTTTGTCAACAAACTGGATCGAGATGGAGCATCCTTCCGTAAATCAGTTCTTGAAATTGGTTCGCGACTCAATGGCTGGCCACTGGTGTGTCAGATTCCTTGGTGGGAGGGCGATCAGTTCGTCGGCGTCATCGATGTCATCGACCGCGTAGGCTACCGCTGGAAATCGGAGAAGGAGAAGACGAAGTTTGAGACGGCAGAGCTTCGGGAGATTCTTTCGGGGAACCACGTTCTTCAGGAGATCGAAATGGCCCGCGAGCGACTGGTTGAGGGTCTCGCAGATTGGGATGAGGCGATCATGGACATCTTCGCGGATGACCCGAGCAAGATTACCAGCCAGACACTCAAGAACGGTATTCGAAGAGCGATTCGCAGCGGCGACGGCGACGTCATCCCCGTTTTTGCCGGCGCGAGTTTCCGGCACATCGGCGTTGAGCCCCTTATGGACGCCATCGTTGACTACCTGCCAAGCCCAGACGAGCGACCTGAACTCGAGGTGCGCATTGGAGCTAGTAGGCAGGAGCTTCAGAAGTTGCTTGAAACTCATGACAAGCACTCGGGTAAAAAGGGCAACCAAGGTCGCGTGTCCGCCGTGGCATCGGTCTTCAAGGTCGTCACTCACCCGAAGGAGGGAGTCCTGAGTTTCGTGAGAGTTTACCACGGCGAACTGCACAAGAACTCAGCTACTTGGAATACTCACACGCAAGTATCCGAGAAGCCGTTCGGCCTTGTGCAGATTTCTGCTGAGAAGACGGAGGATGTGCAGCATCTTGGGACGGGCCAAATCGGTGCCATCAAGGGGTTGAAGAAAGCTCGCACAGGTGACACCCTTCTCACGTCAGCGGGTAACAAGCAGGTCCCTGAAGGACTCAAGCATGTCCATGTCAGACCTCCAGAAATACCTCCCGCGGTCGCTTTCCTAGCTATCGACCCTCAGAGCATAACGGCCGCCAAAGAGCTGGAGACAGCGCTGGAAAACGCATCCCGGGAGGATCCCAGTCTGAGATGGTACCGTGATGAGAAGACTGAACAGTTTATCCTCCAGGGCATGGGAAAGCTTCACTTGGACATCGCAGTCTACAACTTGAAGCAAAACTCCAAGGTCCAGGCTGACTTTGGTCCTATTGAAGTCGACTATAAGGAATGCCTTACCGCACCAATTAGATCCCATCACGTTACTTTCGACAAAGTCGTTGCGAGCAAGTCTGGCAAGGTTTCGTGCAGCGCGACTCTCGAGCCGCTCGAGGAGCATCACCGCCAAGCAGCTCTCGAACCTACAGTCGAGCGCGACGGCAACATGATCCACATCATCATCGACCTCCCCGAAGATGGCTCTCTCCCAAGATTCGACCCCGAAGAAGCCCGTCAGCAACTGCTCAACGGCGTTGTGGCCGCCACCGCTCGTGGACCGCGTCGAGGATCTCCTCTACAGGGTTGCCACATTACTGTGACGGTCGACGCCTCAAACGTCGATAACCCGTCAGGAGGACACTTCGCTGGCGCCGCATCCCGTGCTGTCCGCGAAGCTCTCCGCGAGGCGCATACTGCCCGTCAGGCCATCTGCATTATGGAACCTGTCATGCTTGTACACATCAGCTGTCCCGAAGCCGCGGCGGGTATGGTGCAGCACGACATCAGCTCCGGCGCGGGCGGGCATGTGTTGGAAATCAACGATAAGTCTGCCGATTCAAGCTCAAGGATTGATGTGAGAAGGATTTACGCGCCTCCGGATCCGTACGAAAGCGTTGCGTCGCTGAGGGGCAAAAAGTCGATGGCCAGGACAGTGGAGATTGTGGCCAAGGTGCCTTTCAAGGAGGTCCTTGACTTTGACGAGCGTTTGAGAGGCAAGACGGGTGGACGCCACTCGATGACCATGGCGTTTGACAGCTTCGACCGAGTTGTCGGCTCGAGAGAGAAGGATTTGTAGGAATGCGGTGTTAGCGTGTATGATAAAAGTGAAAATTGGGTCATCTTGAGACGGCTTGGCTGCGTGCAAATTCATAAAATGTTTTTCTATTCGATTCTGTAGATCGATCTGGCTCTGGTTACGAAAACATGCGAGGTGGATTCAGATTGATCGCAACAAAACGATTGTAGGCGGACTCAACTCCGGCGCTAGATTACACACCAGGATAGGAAACGTAGGAAGATGCTTCGCTTTGGGCCAAAAACTACCAATTTGTGCACAGAATCACAATAGAACAAAAATGTCCTTAGCACGACCTGGTTTCGATCCAGGGTCCTCTGGGTTATGAGCCCAGCGCTCTACCCCTGAGCTACCGTGCTTGCGTTTACTGGGAATCTATGTTGTTTTTCAACCCATGTAGCTTTCTCTCGTGGAGGCGAAGTATGAGTTACCCCCCCACCACATGTCAGTGTTCGGCACGACCGTGAGGCAGCAACAAAAACGACACAAATAATACCAATCCAGAGTGTCCAACCCTGCTGTAGGAAGTAAAATCTTGAATAATTTGCAGCATTTATACCGGGGGATGCCTAACGTTGTCGCTGGCCGGGTTTGTTTGGCCGTCACTGGGAGGTACTGGAGAATGTCTAATTCTAAGACACGCAATTGAATTCCAGAATGATTTTATCCGAAAGTGGCTGTATAGAAATCCGTGCGTTATATTGATACAGCTGCATATTGTTTCGAAAGGGCGATGTCTTCAGGCCCGGAAACTTTGTCGCCAGTTTGTCTTTTTTTTTTTTTTTCCACTTCTTTTGCCTTGAAGCAAACACGAGATGGCCGCAGAGAAAGCATCTGGCTCCAGGGCATTAGAAGACTCGGGTAGACGCTGTTCTCGCGGCAGGTCGTTTCGTCAGGATCTCTTTCATTTTGACTGATTCTGAGAGGGATTACTTTACGTAGTTGATCGTCAGTGCTCACATATTACATTTCGACGACATCTTTCTTGAATGCGAATAAGACATTCCGAAGTATTCAGACGCTAGCCTCAGGACGTGCGCGAAACTTAGCTTTTCTCGTGATGCGTCCAGGTATTGAGCATACGTGTTGTAAAACACCATTATCAAAAGTCTGCTTTCAGCGAATCCGTACGGCAGCAGACTTTCGGAACTATCAAGCCGACTACTTTCTCATCTTTGCCGCTACCGCATCACCCGAGGACCGTGAGAGCATATGCTCTATTCCTTTCTCCTTCACAAAAATGTCCGGGACCGGGCGGGCTTAGCACCGAGCAGGTCTGGCCATTTGGAAAACGTACCCGCTAGCTGTAGGTTATAAGGCGGAGCTGGAAGTAGAAGCTCCACTTTGCATAAGACGGCAAAGCAGAGGTTGTGCGGATGGGCTGAGTGACTGTGCGAGTGTATGTTGAGCGTATGGCTTGAAGCGTCAGATTCCAGCGTCATCGGGCCAAGTCGTAGCCGTGATCCTGATTTATTAGCTTGTCATGTTCAGTTTTGTAACAAAAGCAGTGGTGAATGAATGAGGAAGTCGAACGGCTATTCAACGACAACTTTGCGTTACGTCATCACTGTGGTTAGCTGGCTGGCCGCAAGCTGCCTCTAAGTATAATAGTGCTGTTGATCGTCGTTGAAGAGCCGGAACATATTGGTATGGAGGCCTTTGTAGGGCTGACATCAGGCTTTCGACTCATGCGCCTGCTAGCAGTTTGTAATCCCAGGGCGAGGCTGGCTCCAAGTTTCCAGCGACGAAATTATCAGATCGTCTCCACTCAGGATGTCGCCGTTGCAGATATGCCAAGCATCCATGGATAGGTTTTGGAATCATAGGATTCCTCAATAGAGGCCGTGGAGTCCAGTAAGCGCCGGTGGCATTCTGTACTACAATGACGGCCTTGTCCACGTGGCCATGAGCGTGGGACCCCGGGACGAAAGCGATCCGCGATGCATTGACAAGCACAAAAAAGGTTGACAGGGTTGCGGCTCAGGGCTGCCGGGGTTCGAGCGATCCCTGATCCGGCCGATGTGGATGGAATTATTCTGTCTTAAAAAGGTGCCAAGCTTTTTGTTTCGATTGTCAAACAAAGGTCGAGCTGGGATGAGATAAACGGTCGCTTGTATTATTTTTATGCGGCAAAGAGAAAGAAACAAGCGCGCTGAGGGTGCTGTGCAATGGACTTGCATTGGCCCTGCAGGCCCTGCAAGCCCTGCACAGCCCTGAAAAGCCCGGGTTGAAGGCCAGACGGCCAGTGAGAAACCGGGCGCACCCTGGCCAGCTTCTGTTCTAAGAAAGTTTACTCATTCTCCTTGACCAAGCCAGGCCTTCATTTTGTTTCTCCCCTGAAAAAGACCTCACTCTTCCTTCCTGTCTGACCAATCTGAGCAGAGACTGCCCGACCGGTCCTATGATGTACACTGGAAATCCAACTTCTGTAGAGATGAAGGCCAATGGCATCGTGCTAGCGCCGACGGGAAGACTGGCTGGCTAAAGCAAGCTTGTCGGACTACACCATAACCGGAACGAAATTGAGAGCGACGCCGCATGGCACTGCCGCGTGCCTTGTTGGCTTATTCCTTCTCCCCCCATCCTGCCCGCTGCCCACCGCTAACCTGCATTTGTATGGTGAGATGTGGTCTGGACTTTGTTTGCAATTGCTGAGTCCATCACCCAGCCATCCTGGGGAGGCCGGGCTATGTCGACGATGGATGAGTTGGGTCGACGTATCCAAAATAGAGCGCACACCATCAAGAATAGAATTCCAGTATATAACAAAGAGTCCGATTTACCTCGATGATGTTCTCTCTTGCATCTTTTGTGTATCTATCCCACAAACTTCAAAGTTTTGTGTGGGCTGTTTTATTCCCTTATTTCTCAGAGTCTCTTGGTTTCTCTTGTACATCATACAACACACACAAACAAACGACATAATGCTCTTCACTTCCGCCACCGCTGCCCCCGCTCTGGCATTTGTCTCCTCGGTCTCGGCTGGCCCCGTTGGCACCCGCGATCAGACTCCCGCCCTGAGCTTGACCCAGCAACTCTTCCTTGCTGATACGTAAGCCTCACACAACCACCGCTGCAACCCAGCGAGCAGCCCACTAACATATCTCAGCGCTGTCGACCGCTTCAAGATGCTTCCCGATGATAAGCAATTCGTTTTCGACTTCAACCAGCAGCAGGCCAACCCCGGGAAGGGCGGCCAGCTCGTTGCTGCCAACCGCAAGACCTTCCCCGCCCTCGTCAGCACCGGCGCCGGCATGGTAAGAGACAATCCGATAGTCTCGAGAACCAACGTAGTGTACTAACAGCCATTCAGGCAGTTGGGCGCGTAGGTCCGTGTGGTATGAACACTCTCCACGTTCATCTCCGTTCCGTCGAGCTTCAGATCGTTACCAAGGGTCGCCTCATCACCGAAATGGCTCCCGAGAACGGCGTACACGCCGGCGACGGCAAGACTCGTCGCATCATTCGCACCGAGCTCAAGCCCTACATGATGACTCCTTTCTACCAGGGTTCCGTCCACAGCCAGTTCAACCCGGACTGTGAGGATGCCATCTTCGTCGCCAGCTTCACCTCCGAGGACTTCGGCACCGGCCAGATTGTCGACGAGGCGTTTGCCTTCAGCGATGATCTGATTGCTGCTACCTTCGGTCAGGGCATCGACGGCGAGGATATCGAGATGGTTCGCGCTACCATTCCCACCAGCATCGCTTTTGGTGTCGATGAGTGCTTGAAGAAGTGCAACATCAAAAGGCGCGAGATCTAAATCGGAGGGAGATGTATCTAATTTGCTACAAATGGGCTCGGGATCTTCAAGGCATAGCGCGGAAGCATGGGTGGCATTCCATGTGAGGGCATAAGGTGAAGAGCGGGTACTTTGGCTGGATCGGTCGCATGCATGGGATAGGCGTTTTCGTTCAATTTCATATCAATTCCACTTGTCACTTGCGATGGTCCAAAATAGGTAGTCTGTCGGGAAAGAAACCAAAACCCTACACTTAGTCACGGAAGAGGCCTCTTATGCCCTGATTGAGAATGTCCTAGGAACGATGCCCATACGTGACCGACTGCCCTGTGAATGAATGGCATTCGAAACCTCTCTACACGGTGCGAATTGTGTCGAATAGGTAATTCAGAGAGCCTCCGTGCCCCGTCTGACGAGGCTTTGCTACAGCACAGCCATGCGCTTGATGAAGGATGAAGCCGCCATTATCTATAACGGGCGTTTCCACCGTGCTGAGTTCGTCTATGAGCTCGATGAAGTCGAGGAACAAAAGCCAGCGACATTTAGTCTACTAGCTTTGGTGTGAATGTGTTCCATTACCTTGCAGAAATACTGAAGATATGCTCGACGCCTCCGCCATGACCACGACGAACGATAGCCAGCGAGTTGCTACTTGACTCAGGCGCATCAGCCTGGATATTTTTACCGTCAAAAGCAGCAGATCACATGGCTTTGCTACCTAGTAGCCCAAGTTCGCTCGTGCAGGCGAAGGGTTCATATTTCCCCTCTCAATGCTGCCCAGAAGCGGTCGAGGTTCCTTGTGTCTCATCCCTCTTACCTCATCGCCAGAAACTCAGAAATGATGCCAACGGCAGCCCGAGGTTTGTAGCTTTGCTTCTTCCGGATTCTAATTGAGAGAATGAAGGGGGGGACTACACCATCAAGCCAATCGTATTCTTTCTCCCGTAGTATTTTGGCCCCCCCACAATACATTCTGCAGTCCAACTACGACCCCCATGAAAGTAGCCTTTGGAAGTGACTCATAGAGGACTTAATAGAGTTCTTAGGCATGGTTTCCTCTGTTATATCGGTTATTGTGAATACAGAATGTAGGCGTTTTATAATAGCTTACAGCTTTTTGGAGTTCTAACTACGGGGTTCCTTGGCAAATAGGTGATTTCGCAGGGTAATCCCCCGCCTCTCCCACCTCCCCAAGACGATAAGAGGCTAGTGTTTAGCAATTCGGTAATGTTTCTCTTGAGAAGGTTACCCTGAGAAATATCTGTGGACCTGTTGATGAAACATTGACGTGGACGCTATGATGCTTTTATTAGCTCAGCCACGTATTACAGCAGTTCTCGTTCGGGGAGACAAAAACCATCAGCTGCAAACGTGTGTTTGTCTTGTTTGTAAGCAACATCTCATGCAACAATCGTTATAAACAACGCACTGTAGTCCGGCGTGGGCGATTTCTGTGAGTTCGCATACAAATCAGGTCGGTTAGCGGAGGCAGTGTCATGCCATAGGTGGAAGTGGTGCGAATTTGATGTTCTTTACTATAGACGTGGCAGAGCAGACTGTGAACCGATGTGAGCGGATAATATTTCAGTATCGTGCTTCCCAGGCATCAGTGATTCAAACATTTACGTCACGTCGAAGTTGTTAGGTGGCATGTGGTCTTTCTGCGATGAGAACGCCATCATTTAAGACCAACAAGGCCCCAAGAGTTTGCTCTTTTGGGTCAGTATTAGCCGTTTTGGCAAAGAATTACACCTGAAGAGCCTTGGCATTGCCGAGCACTTCTTCAGCTCCCTCACGCCCTAGATCGCAAGTACAGCTAACGTAAGAATGGTTTCAGGTAAACATCAATCGTACCAGCTTCACGAAATGCAGTCTGTGGATCACCCGGGGACGCTCGGTCTGGGGTTTTAACGTGGAAGGCAGTATGATTAGTTTAGTGATTGGGACGTCTGCCAAAGGCACCCCGCCATTGCTGAGGTAGCTTCTCCTAACGTAGCAGTCTAAGCCATCCAGGCAAGACATCAAATCAAGTCCGGCAACAAGGAGAGCCAAGAGTTCTCCGTAAAGGAAGACGAGGAAAAGGCTGGGCATTGTTTGGCCTCATCGCTGAGGGGCAAGTTTTCCTATTATGTCGAGAATCCCTCAAGATAGCAAGTGACCAGCGCGTAATACACCGCGCTTGTCCGCGTTATTCCTTTGCAGTCATATCCGGACAATGCCAGCGTAAGTTTGATCCTCTCCATCAGCGCCACCGCCCGGCTGTCAGTCTCTAATAACCTTACATGATTCAAGTTATCAAAGATCGTTAACACGTCTTAATCGTGGGAGCATCGAAATTGGCTGGCATGGAGGCTTGACTAAGTCGACTCGGGGTTGTAATCTCCTCATTCTGGCGATGGTGGCATCTGCCACCCTAGATCTCTCGCACGGGCGACGAAGATAATAGATCGCAGCATCCGATGCTCGCCGTCAGCGTTGGCTCGTTCATCCCGCCCGACTCGGGAAATTGGGACTGGGGACTCGTCGGAGAGAGCCAGGACAGCAAGCTCGGTCCTTGTCCTGGGAGAAGGGCACGTGGGCTGGAGACAGCTGAGCTGGGACTGTATAATCACTGAGCCTTTGCCAGGATTGACGCCCTGTTGCAGAACAGCGGACGGTGTTGCTCGCTGAGATTAGCATAAGTCGTGCGAGAAAGTGGTGCACAACGCTTGGATTGGCATCGATGCTGGCTGTTGGGGAGGCTTGAAAGGGGGGAACGGCCCACGGAAGAGGCGCTCAATGAGGTATAAGTAGGCCCTGTGACGGTGGAGCTTGTTCCAGATATCGTGAGTTGCTCTGGCAGAACAAGAAGGCAAGGCCGCCGAATCGTGGCGTCGGTGCTGAAGAAGGCGTGTTGCCCGCATTCCGCAGTCCACGTTCCAGCGCATAGAAGAAATTTGGAACCGCGCCATTCGGTACAGTCGAGGGAAAGTAATTCATGCGACTCCGTGACCCACGACACTGCGACCATTGAAGACAATGCTGTGCTAATGTTCTGGTCCTCTGGAGGTTGCAGTGCTAGCTGGGCAACTGTGTCAGGAGAGAATCCAGGGGGAAGAAAAAACCAGAACAATCAGCCTATCGGCCGAGTGATTCGAGTGCAACTGCAACTGTGCTGATATTCGCATGTGGAAGTAAGCTTGATGGATAAGATTGGATGACAGGCGCGGTTGTGACATTACGACTGGCGATTTTTCACCTTTTTTTTTGGGGGGGGGGGGGGGTTTGGGTTTGGTTGGCGATTGCCAATTTGTCGGTTGACAGACAGGTCACAGTACGCTTTTTTCTTTCGAAAAGGACAGCGGCGAAAGCCTGCGGCCTTGGCAAGGCCTGCCCGTTGTCACTCGATTTTTGTGCGGTTCAACGGCAACCGCGATGGTGGCACACAATCAGCCGAGACGCACCAATCAAGAGCGGTTCCTACGTCAAATTATGCATGACTCCAT
The DNA here is from genome assembly GCA_026260285.1 of Colletotrichum sansevieriae. Classification (NCBI taxonomy): domain Eukaryota; kingdom Fungi; phylum Ascomycota; class Sordariomycetes; order Glomerellales; family Glomerellaceae; genus Colletotrichum; species Colletotrichum sansevieriae. The sequence goes on along the minus strand of JAOQIF010000508.1, from coordinate 5,679 downwards.
GTCTTGGGCGGCTCAACGTGCGCGGAATTTGCAGACTTATGCAGGAACAGGCGAACTCTAAGCCTAGGTCTCCTTTGGCCCCGGCCCGTGCTCTCATTTCTTTTCGTCTTAATCGCGCGGCGCGTCTTATTGGCTGCCTTCCAAAAGATAGGTCAAGCTTTGCCGAGATGACGACTGAGTCTGATTGGTGAGTCCGACCCACAGTCTGCAGCCCTTGTCTTTTTTCATTTCCCCCCGGTTTGACCACCCTTGCCATAGTCAAGGCCCAGTTCGTCCATCGAGGCCAAGCCGCCTGTCCTTCCCCCGGTCCAGCCAGCATCACGATTCACCACCGCTCAATGTCGCCATAACCAGCCAGAATCCTTGAGTCCGCCCCTCGAGGGCCCTGGTCATTCGCTCAAACCAGTGGCTCACTCGACGAGTCGAGAGTCCTTCTTCCGACCAACAGGGGGCAGATCTCCCAAGGTTCCTGTCGCCTGCAAACTCTCTGCCTCCAATGCCTGCAGTCCCGGCTCCAAACCCACCGTGCTCGACTCCCGGCCCGGATGATTGTTGCTCGCTCATTTTATCGTCGGCCCATCCTGATTCCTGCCACCTCCACCCTCACGCTTCTCTCTCCTGCCCTTCTTTCTATCCTTGCACCGTAATCCCCTTACGCCTTGCCTTGCTCAGTCTCCATTAAGGGACGTTCCGCTCTTTTCACCGACATTCGCTTTCCGCCGATTCACGTTCGTTACCAAGACCGAAATAACGCGTGCGCAAATCCGTCTCTGTTCAAATCGCCAACTCCATGTCATAGCACCAGACCAGACGCCTCGTTCTATCACCGCTTCTCACGACTTTGCGCGACGCGCCGCTGACCAAGACCCTTGCCTTCGAATTGTTGGAGGATCTCAACGGCAACTCGCGAGGAGACCCCGCTTCCCAGATGAAGCTCACCACTGTTCAGGCCGCCTTAGGCTCGGCCTTCTTGTTGTTGTCCACTCAGCCGGTCACCGCCCACGACTCTACCCATCGCCATCTTCACAAGGCTAGGCCTGCGCATGGTCCGGTCGAGGAGGTCGAGCAACTGGCCGAGAGAGAGATTATCAAGAGGACTTCTGACGGTAAAGCCATCTGCAGCCTTCCCAGTGACGGTGACTTGGTCAATATTCCCGGCGAGAAGAACAATGGCTTCGCTATGAGCCCCGATCAAGTCTGCACTGAGGGATCCTACTGCCCAATTGCTTGCAAACCTGGCAAGGTTATGGCACAATGGGACCCGAAGTCGTCATACACTTACCCTTCTTCCATGGTGAGACTGTCTCGGATATTTTGTTTCGTTTCAATAACTGACCAAATCAGAACGGTGGTCTCTACTGTGGCTCCAATGGCAAGGCCACCAAGCCAATCAAGGACGCACCCTACTGTGTGGACGGCGCTGGCACTGTCGAAGTCTATAACAAGTGCGGAAAGACGCTGTCGTTCTGTCAGACCGTTCTTCCTGGCAACGAGGCTATGCTCATTCCAAGTGTCATTGACAAGTCTATCGTCCTTGCCGTCCCCGATCCCAGCTACTGGTGTAGCACAGCTGCTCAGTGAGTGATCCGATCTCGCATAAGAGCCTTGAAGACTAACCTTCACAGCTACTACATCAACCCTCCTGGAGTCACCGATGAGGGCTGCATTTGGGGCGATGAATCCAAAGCAGTAGGTAATTGGGCTGCCTACATTGCTGGTGCCAACCAGGATAGCAAAGGCCGTACCTTCGTCACCCTCGGCTACAACCCCATCTGGCTTGGTTCTGCGTTGAAGAACACGAGGCCTACGTACGGCGTCAAAATTGACTGTGCGGAGGGTGGCTGTAACGGCGTGCCCTGCTCCATTGATCCCTCTTCCAGCGCCATCGGCTCAGTCACCAGCAACCAAGTGGGCACCGGTGCTGGCAATGCTAATTTCTGCACTGCTACTGTTCCCAAGGGGAAAAAGGCTCGCATCATTGTCTTCCCCCTTGACGGCTCTGGCGGTGATGACTCCGGGGACAAAAAGGACGACAAGAAGGAAGATGAAAAGAAGGATGACAAGGTGGAAATCAAGGTGGCCAAGTTGACACCGACACCGACACCGACACCGACACCGACACCGACGCCCACTCCCACCCCCACTCCCACCCCCACTACCACCCCCACTACCACCCCCACTACGCCGACGCCATCGCCGTCATCGTCTGCCGCTCAAACATCGACCAGCTCGGAGGAAAAGTCTGCCTCTGCCTCGGCCTCGGCCTCTGCCTCATCCGCGACCCCGACGCCCACAGTTATCCCCGGCATGTTCCATGAAAACGACACGAGCATAACGACATCCGAAGATTCCAAGATAACTACCCTCGAGCCCTCTGCTCCCTCTACGACCGAAGAGGCTTCCCCGGCTACAACTTCCAAGGAAAATGAGGGTGTCAGACAAGGCGGTGGGGCCATTGCCGGCCTCGTCGTTGCGTTTGTTGCCGCTACCTTCCTGTACTGATTGCCGTCAGGCATCAGCAACACTTCTTCACTTCATCTCAGCCAGCAGCAGTAGTCTGTTCTTCGCTTCAAAGTCTATGCTTGTTGACTTGACGCAGCACCGCTTTCTTGCTGCTACTTGATGGCTTCTACTTCTCGGAACAAGCCCGGACGTATTCCGAAGGGGCAGGTACGCTTGCCACTGCCATTCTCACTACTGGCTCGTCTTCGTTTCGTCCCGTCGCTCACGAAGATGCGACAATGTTCACAAATACGCCAACACACATGGCGATTTCAATTTCGTTATGCAAATATCGGAACCCCGCAATCGCGTTGCAACAGTTTAGTGTTTATTGTTTTAGCAACCTCGCGCCCAAGGCGCGAGCTGGTAAAAGGCATTCTTCCGGGTCCCCTGACCCGGCCCTCCCTCAAAGGCAGGCATTCACAATACTTTTGGATCGACTTGCTTCTCATATACCCATTTACGTACGCTTTATATTCTTCGAATTATTTTTTTGGGACAATATGTGGAGGAAATATATAAGGACACATCGGTCATGACATGAAGGGGTGGGGGATGAGTGGCCATGGACCGGAAAATCTAAGTCTTGAAAAGGGGAACCTTCACAGGTAGCCGGCTTGGGGCCAGGAGTACATGAGATGAGATGTGAGGATGAGTTACGATAGGTTGTGTTGAATCGAAACCGCCTGAGTCCGCTTGCCTGTCTGTTCCAGCTCGGTAGGGTGATTTTGGTACTGCGCCCTGCCATACATACGATGGACGGAACAATATGAACGATTCGAAGTCAGATACGCGCCCTTTCGAATGCAGGATTCCTTATAGTTGCGAATGCGGGCCTACACTCCGTGCAAAAATGATTATTTGCTCTCTGCTTATGCAAGCATCCCGTTTGCGTCACTTATCCACTTGGGTATCATGTCTTTTACGACTTGTACAACACATACGTTTCCTCGCCTCCACAAACCACTTCTTATCCCTTCACCCATCCAGGCACATCATCTAAATCAACATCCTCCTCATTGCCCCTCTCCCGAATGGCAACCCAAGGCGCCGGCCACCCCGCCAACAAGGGACTCTTCTTCGTCGCACCCATCACGGCAAATCGTCCCTGCGAATGTGCAATGTATCCATGCATGTAGCCCAACTGGATCAGCACTGCGACGTTCATCTCCACGTCGTCCATCTCCACGGGGCTGTTTCCCCATACCAACCCCTCGTTCGGGCGAAGCTTCTTCGGGCCTCCTGGCGGCGGGACGAGAGTGGAAGCCGCGTCGTGGGAAACCGCTTTCATAAAGGCTGGTGTGGCGTTGGAGGGGCGCTGGTGTTTCGTAGGGATGTATCCCTCCATTCTGCGCTGAAGGTACGTTGCGGTGGTGTGCAGGTCCGTTAGGTCCAGTGTCGCTGCGCGGCGGGAGGGCGCTGCCGCCACCGCCGAGGGATTCGTTGTGTCATCTGGGCCGGGGGAGTAAGTGAGTAGAAACGTTTTGCGCGCGAGTGAGCGCCAGAGAAGAGGGCGGAGGCGGTGTGTTAGTACTAGTAGTAGGCCCTTATCGAAGAGCCATTTCTCGTGGGTCGCGAGGGTGTTTTGGACAAGCATAAAGTCTCCTTTTCGAATTGCTTGGGAGAGCGGGTGGAAGACTGGGGCTAGAGTCGTGGTCTCAGGTCGTGAGAGGAGGAGTTGAGAAGGAAGGCGGCCGAGTAGGAGGTTGCAGGGAATGAGGTAGCTTAGGACTAGGCTGCGGTGAGATTGCAGGGACGGCGGGATCTGGAGGTAGGCTTCCTCGAGGCACAGGGCGGCGCGGACGAAGTGGCAATTCGCGAAATTGAAGCGACCTAGGTAGTAGAGGAAGGTGACGCGTTGGGCAGCTGGGTAGAGGGATAGAGGTGGTGAGTTTGTGGAGATGTTTGTAAAGATTTGCTTTGCGAGATGTGTTCTCCGGCACTTTGTTTTTGGACATGATTAGCTTCTTTCTCATTCCGTCATGTCGCCAAAGGGAGAATACCTACTGCGAAAAGTAGTTTCAACACAAGGTTGGCAAACATGTACACGCCGACCTTCTTGCCCTCGGGTTTGCTGTAGCGGGCGCTGGAACGGTCTGTCAGACAGGTTGTGAAGATCTTTTGGATGATTTCGGCCGACGTCTCGGCAATGGATTTCCGGTCGTCGGCGTCAACGTTGCGAATCTTACGCGTTAGGTCCGGGCGCTTGCTGAGCATCATCGTCAAGCGTGATAACGATTCGCAGAGGGACATTGCTGTTTTAAGGAGCATGCCGCCGTACGTTGGGTGGGCGAAGGCGGTGCTGCAAGAGCTGTGCTGGGTGTCAGTTTCTTACCGCGTTTTCGTCTCCTCAATAGAGTTCACTCTGCTCCTGTAGAGCAAGATTCTCGTGAGGCAGTGAGAGACGGTGGCTTACTTGACGAGCCCGCTTAGCAGGGTATGCGCTCCCAGCAAATCGTCATAGTCGACGTCGCGCCAGAAGAGCATATAGTCCTTCATAAAGGTCACGAAGCCCGGCCAGGGCGAACCCTGCCCCTCGGGCACATCATCTTCCTCTGGGAGGCATCTTTCGATCGTATTCTCGAGGCCGGTTCCTGACCGGAATTGATTGCGGAGTTCGGCTGCGAGCTGGTGGTATTGCTGGCTGGCGTTGGGTTCGACAAGGAGCCAAGTGCGAAGCTCGTCGCTATTTTGAGAGCGCACGAAGGAGCGGATTTGGGTAAGAAATTGAACAAGAAGGGACATTGCGTTGCTACGCGGGTGAATTTGCGCGCGCGCAGAATGGAGATGGGGGAGAATGTCGATGAGGGTTGTGAGTGAGAGGATGAATGCTAAGAGTGGGCGAGGTTGACGTACAGTACCTACCTTATGAGGTGGATCCTTCGGTGTGCGGGAGCAGGGGTAAGGCACCTTACCTCAGGAACCTGAAGGTTCAATTGATTAATAGGTATACGGTATGAGGGGTAGAGATTACCCAATATAGCTAGCGGTCCCGCTTTAAAGTGTTATCAATAAAGTATGAGTGGCTAGAAATTTTAGGTAAGCAGGAGGTCTATGCCCCTATACCCACAAAAAGTGAACCCTAGGCCCCTGCTAAAGTCTGACTTCCGGCTTATATCCGCAGTGGTCTTCCCCCTATTTTACAGCGCTTAATAGCGCCTACCCTACCTAATTGCC
>JAOQIF010000507.1:0-62475 GCA_026260285.1 Colletotrichum sansevieriae | reverse complement strand
TTTACTTATAATAATCATTATATAATATTTATTTATATTAATAAATATTTAATATTATATAATATTAATAATTATTAATATTTATTAATATTTATATTAATTTATACTAGTCAACTAGTCTGACTAGCTAGTCGACTTGACTTGACTAGCCTAGTCCTAGTCAACCTGTTGACTTGACTTGACTTGACTAAATCCCAACCCTGCCTATAACCTATAACTATAACCACGACCTAGTATACTATTATAATATATTAATTCCTAGCTTCTATTAGCAGACCCTACTATTAGATAGCTAACTATAATACTTTAATTGCTTCTATTTAGTAAGTTAACTATTAATTCCTACTAATAATATTAAAATTAAATATCTTCCCGCACCTCTATTAAGTTGCCTACCCCTAGATCCTCGTCTACTTCTAGAGGATAAGCCCCCTAGAGCCTAGCCTAAGAACTCGGGGACTAGAAGATAAAAGACGACTTAAATAGTGAGGATAATACTAAAGAATTTAGATAATAGCTCAATAAAACTAATAATAACTTTAAGGAGATATAAAATATATTTAACTAAAACGTTATAGCCCTTAAAAAACTCTAGGAATAAGCCCGTAAGAATTAGAACCTCGAGAAAGAAGTTATAACCCTCTAAGCTACTACTAATATTATCTTAGCCCTAGTCGAAGGATAAGAGCGACTTAAGCTTAATTTCCTTGCTACTTTTAATAGGACTCCGGGATAACTTAAAGGATACCTAGTCTAGATATAAACTTATTAAGCTTTTTATATAAATACTTTCTAAAACGAAACTAAACGTATTATATATGCTACTACTTTCCTCAGAGGATAAGCCCTAGCTTAGTTCGAACCCCTCTAATAGGAATAGTTAGATAACCCTATTGAAAAATATAGCTAAGAAGTTAAGGATATCTTCTTTAGCTTCGCAGGATATATTAAAGCCCTCTAGTTACTCTTCCTCGAATCTAATAAGAAGAGATAGGCTAAGTATAACTTATTATATCTAAAATAAACTAAGTCTACCTTACTCTATACAGCTCAATTCCAAAGGATTATATCTTAACTCGATATAACTAATAAAAGCAAAGTATTTGCATTTTATTAAGGACTTAAGGATAACATTAAAGATAAGATAGCTAAAGTTAATATACCCCCTAGTTTCCGAGACTATATTAAATATACTATTAAAATCGATAACTAACTTTTCGAGTGCTATAAGGAAAAAGGCGAAAGATAACCGAGCCCTAACTCAGGATGCAAGTACTAATAGCAACCCCAGCATAAATATAATAGTTAGCGAAATGATAACAAGCCCCGCAATAACTAGAATAATACTCAATAGAGCACTGCCTATAGATAATATAGTGGACCTATGGATTTTAGCATAATAACCAAGCCTAATGATAAAAAGCCCTGGAACCCTAAGTGCTATAACTGCAATAAGCAAGGTTATATCGCTAAGGATTATAAATAACCTAAGAAGCTTCCCTAGAAGCTAGTAGCTAAAAGACTACGATAAGTAAATATAATCTCAAAAGCCCCCTACGAATCCTTATTATAGACTAGATATTATAATAATAATTGCTAAATCCACCTTAAAGATAAAGAAATATCAGGATACTACCCTCGAGATAGCAATTCCGGAAGATCTAGGTATAATATAATAACTAAAACCCTAGCAATAATATATACTAGTAATAGCAAGATCGTAAGAAAACCTACCGAATAACTTAATAAAATATTATAGATCTAATGCTTAGAGCTAGCTAATATTCCCTCGATATTATAGCAGACCTGCGAATAAGAACTTAAGGATAATAACAAATAGAAGCTCGCACGCTTATAGCTAGCTAAGCTTGCCTACCTAGAACATATCTAGGATAAACCCTATAACCTAATATAGGAAAGATAACTCGGTACTATGCTTATATATAGAATAACGAAAATATATACATAGAAACCCTGCTAAGATCGAATAGATTAACTAAGGACTTAAAGAATAAGTTAAAGAAAAATCTAATAAAGAACTAGAATATTAGTATAACCCCCTAGAGGAATAAGAACTACTTAGCCTAACGAGCAACTAGAAATTTAATAAACCTAAATCTAGGTTCGACTTAGATAGGATCCCCTATAATTCTAACTCTCTAGCTAATATAATTAACTAGAACGTAAGATATTATAGCAGACTAATCCTTAGAATTAATAACTCTAGCTCTAAAGAAAAGGAACCCGAGAATAATATAGAAAACCCTAAGCAGCTTATGAAATTCTAAGAGGTTAATATACTATAAGATAAATAATAATAATACTTCTATAGCACCTCAGCTACTTAGCAAGACCGGGACTATACCCCCTAGCTATATATAGAAGACCACCTAGCGCTAAGAAGTAACTACTAACTCTACTAAACCCTCTTCTAGCCTTAGTATTTTTATAATAAGTATAAAGAATATATAAGAGAAAAGCATAACTACTAATTCTATCCTAGAAGGCATAATAATAAGCTTATCTAGGAAATCTACTCGATATCTATTATAATTAGATAGATTATAATATTATTTAAAGATAACCTTATAATCTTCCGACCTAGTCTATAGTTTCCTATAAGATACTAATATAACGATCTAATAAAGTAGGACGAGTATTAATAAGACGAATACTAAGTATATTATTAAGAAAAGGCATATACCTAGAGAATTGCGAAGAATAGACCTAGACCCCTATAGGTTAAAATCCATAAGAAAAGCTTTACTAAGGTATAATAGGAAGGAAAGAGAATTACCTACCTAGAATAACTAGAATAGTTAAAAAACTAGACTTATTTACTAAAAAAGGATTATAATAAGTAATAAGGAAAAGATCTATTCACTAGATATTATAAGGATATAAGGGTAATATTAAACTCGAAGTTACTATTAACTAATAAATAACCCTTATACTAATTAATAATAGAGCTAAAGCTAATTTTATCGCCCCCTGAGCTATTAATAAGATAGAAATATAATAGGGAGGAAAAGAATAACTATACTCTTTATATATAGTAGAAGGAGAAGAATTGAAGTATAAAGGAGGTACTATCTATAATAAGACTATAACCCTTGAGATAAGCTACCTAGATTAGAAAGAAAGAATCTAATTCGATATTACTAATATAGGAATATATAATATAATACTAGGACTACCCTAGCTATAAGTAAATATCCCACGGATAGATTAGAGCAAAGGCTAACTCTATTAAGATTATAACGATTTAGTCCCTAAGTAGCCCTATTAAAATCAGGCTTTAAATAGATCGATATTATAGCAAGGAGTAGCTAAATAATACCTCTACTACCTTAAGGTAAAAAAAGCTATATTATAACTACTAATTATAATAGATCTTAAATAAAGGAACGATCTACTTCTATCTATCCTAGAAGAATATAGAATTTATAAGAAACTCTTTATAGCTAAGCTAGAAACCGGATTGCCTAAATATATTAGCTTTAACTATAAAATCCCCCTTAAAGAAGGAAAGGAACCACGATTTAATAAGATCTATAGACTTAATCTAATAGAAATAGAAGCCTTAGATAAGTACCTCGAAGAAAATCTCAGAAAGGGATATATTAGACCTTTAATATTATTAATAAGAAGCCTAATCCTATTCATACCTAAGAAGAATAGAAAGCTATAACTATATATTAACTATTATATACTTAATAAAATAACGATTAAGAATCGCTACCTATTACCCCTTATTAATAAAATAAGATAATTCCTCTATAGAGCTAACTAGTTTACAGCCCTAGACCTTAAAAAAGCTTATAACTTAATTAGAATAAAGCAAGGAGAAGAATAGAAGATTATATTTCAAATATACAAAAGATATTTCAAATACCTTGTTATACCCTTTAGGCTTACTAATACCCCTATAACTTTCTAGAATATAATTAACTACGTCTTATATAAGTATATTAATATTTATATAATAATCTACCTCAATAATATTCTCATATTTTCGCTAATACTCGAGAGATATAGGGAAGATATATACCACGTCTTATAAGCACTCGAAGAAGCTAAGCTTCTAGTTAAATCCGAAAAAAGCGAATTCTATACCTAAAGAGTAGAATATCTCGGATTTATGATTACCCCTAGAAAAGTCTATATATTAGAAAATAAAGTTAAAACTTTTTAAGAATAGCTAGTACCTAAGAACCTTAAGGAAGTCTAAGGATTCCTAGGTTTTATTAACTTCTACTATAAGTTTATTAAAACCTATAGTAAAATTAATATAGCTCTTACTAGTCTTAGCTATAAAGATATACCCTTTATATAGGAAGAACTATAATAGATAGCCTTCTAAAAGATCAAGGACCTAATCACTAGTAAACTAGTCCTAATTATTCTAGATCCTACTAAATAGTTCGAAGTAGAACCCGACTCCTCAGACTATACCCTAGGAGTATAACTATTATAATAAGACTTAGAAAGATAATTATATCTATATACCTTCTTTTCTTATAAACTCTATAGACCTGAGTTAAATTATTAGATATATAATAAAGAACTTATAGTAATTATTGAAGCTTTTAAAGAATAGAGACTAGAACTCTTAGGAATAATCTATAAAGTACTTATATATTCTAACTATAAGAACATTTTATACTTCATAACCTCGAAAGTATTAAATAAATAATAAATCTAATAGTTAGAGTTCTTATCTAAATTCAATTTCAGGATTATTTATTAAAAAGGATTAGATAATAGTAGAGCTAATGCTCTTAGCTAATAACTAGATTATAATATCCTAATACTAGAAGAAACCTAAGTAATTCTCAAAGGAAATAATAATAGAGACCTAATGCTAGCAACTAAACTCTTAATAATAGCCGGATAACTTAGTGCTAGCCTAACTAGCGAACTAAATAATAAAGCAATTATAGAGTTCTATGCTCGCCCTATATATAGTTACTAAGGAATTATAAAAACCTAGAAACGACTATAATAATAATATAGAGAAAAGGTTATAAGAGAATATATAATAAAGGTAATAAAGGACTATAAAGTCAACCTGAAAAGCAAACCCGCTCGATATTAACTATATAGCATGCTATAACCTTTGCTTATACTATAAACGGCCTAGCAATCCATATCCCTCGACTTTATTATCAAATTACTAAGATCTCGAGAACCCCTTATAGAAGCATACTTTAATAGCGTTCTTATTATTATAAACCGACTTATAAAATACGCCTACTTCATCCTATATAAAAAAGCAAGTAACGCTGAAGAATATGCCTATACCTTTCTTAAGTATATTATCGCTAATTATAATATCCCTAAGGAAGTTATATTAAATAGAGATAAGATTTTTATATTAAAATTTTGGAAATCAATTATAATATAACTCGGTACTAAATAATTAATATCTATTATATTCTACTTATAGACTAACGAATAAATAGAATAAATTAACTAAGTCCTCGAAACCTACCTCCGCACCTATATTAATTATAACTAAGATAATTAGGTTATATTACTTCTAATTACCTAATTCGCTTATAATAGCGTAATTAGAGAAAGTACTAAGGAATCCCCCTTCTACTTTAACTACGGATTTAAGCCTACTACCTATAGAGAACTACGAGCAAGCCTAGCTATAGTAAAAGCTACTACCTTAATATAGCAAATTAAGGTTATCTAAGATAATATATATAAGGAACTCGAATTTATATAATAATAAATAATAAAATTTAGTAATAAGCAAAGAATTAAGGGACTAACCTTAAAAGAGGGAGATAGCACTTACTTTATATAGCGAAATATTAAAATAAAATAACTAAGTAATAAACTTAATTATAAAAAACTTAGACCTTTGAAAATCTTATAAGTAATTTTACTAGTTACCTATAAACTTAAACTCCTAGGAACTATAAAATATTACCTAGTATTCTATATCTTATTACTTAAACTAGCCCTATGAGGATTATATATAAATAATCTTATTATTATAGAAGATAATAAACTAGGATATGAGGTCGAACGAATTATTAACTACCTCAAAGAATTAGAAGGATATTGATACCTTATTAAGTAGAAAGGATATAGATATGAAGATAATATATAAGAACCCGCTAAAGATATTACTAATATAATAACAGAACTCGCAATCTACTAGTAATAATATTAAGAATAAGAAGTAATACCTGCACCTATTACGCTAACTACCTTCCCTAGTATAACTAGTTACTAGCGAGTTAGATACGTATATAAGCATATTAGACTACTAATAGAAGTAGACTAACTAAAGCAAGGGAAACTATTTATTTAATTAGAGATAATAATAGAAGACTAGGACTCTCCTAATAAGAAATTCGGAGTACCTAGATTCTAATTACCTAGAATAATATCTAGATCTACTATACTAAAACTACCTATAGACTATACCTCTGAAACTAAGGAAGACTTAGCAATAAGACTCTCTATTACCTTATCCTCTACTACTACTAATATCTCCTTATAACCCTTCTTAAAAACTATTCTTTTTGCTTTATATATATAGTCTAACTTTACTAATACCTTATTTACCTCTACCTACGCTTTTTATAATACCTCTATTCTTTTATAAAATAATTCCTTAGTTTCCTCCTCCTCGTTATTAAGATAATAAGACTCTACTATTAGACGTTCTACTACTAAATAGTTAGCCTAAGAAAAGTCGGATAAATAAAAAACCTACATTAATAAATCGTATTATTAGAAGTATTATAAGAATAATAGGTACTACTAATAGTAATATATTCCCTATAAACTAGGGAACCCGATAGCACCTTATAGCGCAAGCCTTTGGAACGATAGCAATAGTAAGGTATAACTTCGAATCCGTTTTTAGTAATATTAAGAGAACGATAATAATAATAAAGCGTGGAGATCGCAGGATTATTAGTAATATAACCTAGCATAGTATTAGTATTATAAGTAAACCAGGAAATACGATTAATAGATCCCTAACCTAGGACTAACGACCTACTTATATTAGGTCTTGAGGATAAGACCTTTAGAGAGGGGACCTGATATTACAACCCATATGCATAGATAATAGCTAACTAACCTACCTAGATATCAGGCGGCTAGGATAGGATATTTATACTACTAGACTATAGGAATAATAGGAACCTACTTAGGAAAATAGAAGAACTATAGTATAAGTTATATAATAATAAGATAAGACTAAGCAGATAGTATAGACTACTAAGCGCTTAGTAAGGGCTACTAAGCGCTCCCTAGCGATTACTAAGCGCTTACTAATACTTAGATTAAAATTAGTAATTAGATAAAGATACTACTTAGAACTTATATATAATATAACCTTAAGCCTAGCTTATAATTAGACTCTATAGCTCTTTAGTAATTAACTTAGTATTTATCCTCAGGATACTCTCAGCTTACCTTTACTACGAACCCCTTATTAAGTCTAAGACTGATCACCTTAGCCTCTAAAGACCCGATCTACTATAGCCCACGACCTATAACTATAACCACGACCTAGTATACTATTATAGTATATTAATCCCTAGCTTCTATTAGCAGACCCTACTATCGGATAGCTAACCGTAATATATAGGTGCGAAAATATTATAGATTTAGTACTTTTTATCGATCTAGAGCTTATCCGCTTATCCCCTGTTAATTACCCGTTAGATCCTAAATAAGTAGTAAAAATAATAAGGTCCTCTCTAATTATAGGACTTGCTATATATTTTATTATACTTATGAATTCATACTTATTAGTATTCGCATAGAGGCTATTAGCTTCTAACCGGGTAAGTACCTATCTTACTGCCTCTATATAGGAGTCTATATCGTTAGTAAATATCAAGATATCATCTAAATATGCAATATAAATAACGTTAAGCTTTAGTTAACTCATCCTTTCTTCCTCATCTAGCCTCTATTAATTGATTAACTAGTTCTTTACTAGTACTCTCTTTATTATTCTAATTAGTAAGTATCTTATCCTGAGTTTAGCTATTTAGTAGCTCCTATCTAATAGGGGACCCTGCCTCCCTAGTAGACCTGCAGGTAGGTATTATTATTATATATAGTACTATTCTAATAGTCTATACCCCTATTAGCATAGGTAAGAGAGAAGAATATATTATAAATAGGTATGGTGCAGAGTGAAAGAGTTAGTATAGATAGGTATAAAGTTAAATATTTATTCTTCTTTAGCCCCCTAGTTTATATATAAGGGTATATAAGGGCTAGAGGACTTATCTAAGGAGCTACCTAGTACCCCCTATCTATAGACTTCCCTAGGATAGCTTATTACCCGAGGTACTACCTAGTATTCCCTTTTTATAAACTCTCAGAATAGCTTATTATCCGAGGTACTACCCGGTATCCCCTTTCTATAGACTCCTATAGGGTAGTCTGATAAGTCCTTTTCCCTATGATCTCATCCTGGCTCGTGATAGCATGCACTATTAGTGCGGGCTACCCTGCTACTGCTATTTTATTAATAAGGCTAATTTCTAATATCGCAATAACTACTATAGCTAAGGCTATAGCGGTAGCGCGCTATATAATACCACTACTATTGCTACCCTTATAAGCTATATTTAATGCTATTTATCTGATCTAGATAAACCTTAAATATACTTAAACCCCCTTATAATCGCCTGAGAAGTTGATTTTAAAATCACCCCAAAAGAAATATACCTATAGTAATTAAGGATATAAGGATTTATTACTAGTTATGCTAGACGTTAGAAATATACTACGGATAGCTAATTAGCTACTAAGGCTATATAGACTAATAATAAATACTACGTTTAATATATATCGTGCAGTAGGCACCTAGGGGCTAGCTAGGGCTATAGACTCTATGCTTAATAACTTGAGCGAGATCAAATGAATTAGCAAAAGCTATAATATTATTACTATTACCTTAGTTATTACTATATAGACTATATTATAATAACTTAAGCCTGAATATACTAAGGCTATAGAATACTACGCTAGACTACTATTATTTATAATTAGAGAGAAACACCGCTATAGAGCAAACTATAAAGATCAAACCTATCCTACTACTAATAATGCTACTACTATAGGGGATATTAGGACCTAGGGTATTAGCAGCGGAGGTGCTACCCTCAGTAGAAGCCATAGATAGCTTAGCTATACTAGAGCTATCTCTAAGCCCCCAGGCTACCTAGCAGCTAATACTATAAGAACGCCTAGAGATAATATAGGAACTATAAGTAGTTAGAGCAGGGTATAACTAGGAACTAGAAATTCATAACTAGCTAATACTAATAACCTTCGCATCTTTATCAGGCTCCCCGCAGGCTATAGCTATAGGGAACCCCTAATTAAACCTATATTTATCCGTATAAGACTTATATAAGTTAGTGAGGCCTAGGACTTAGATATTAGAGCAGCAACTTAGGTACCCTCTAGTATTATAATTACTACAACGTCCTAGAGAGCATATGCAGCTATACTTGCTCGCTATGCTAAGCTATCTAAATACTTTAATATAGCAGGTATTAAGGGACCCGAGGTTTAGGCTATATATGCTCTATAAGGAGTTAAGGCTATAATTAGAAACCATAAAGGTATAGTGCCCTCTGAATCCTATATTCAAGCTAAGATCGAATGCGCTATGAAATACCTACTTATTAAATCCCAGACTTTAATAGCGCTATTAACTAGGGGTAAGGAGTAGTATATATAGATAATTACCTTTTACTAGAAAGTTAATACCTTCTAGGTCTTTAGCTCCTACTATGCTAAACACCTCAACTATAAGCCACTACCTAAGCAATACTAAGTTTGCTATAGGTAGCATAAGTTTAGGGAATACACCTAAACGCTACGCTACTAATGCTATAGTATTACAACCCGTATATATGGATAATAGCTAACCGACCTACCTAGATATTAGGCGGCTAGGATAGGATATTTATACTACTAGACTATAGGAACGATAGGAACCTACTTAGGAAAACAAAAGAACTATAATATAAGTTATATAATAATAAGATAAGACTAAGCAGATAGTATAGACTACTAAGCGCTTAGTAAGGGCTACTAAGCGCTCCCTAGCGATTACTAAGCGCTTACTAATACTTAGACTAGAATTAGTAATTAGATAAAGATATTACTTAGAACTTATATATAATATAACCTTAATATCACGAGCCTAGATAAGATCATAGGGAAAAGGACTTATTAGACTACCCTATAGGAGTCTATAGAAGGGGGATACTAGGTAGTACCTCGGATAACAGGCTATGCTAGGAGTCTATAGAAGGGGAATACTAGTAGCGCCCTAGGTAATAAGCTATTTTAGGGAAGTCTATAGATAGGGGGTACTAGGTAGCTCCCTAGATAAGTCCTCTAGCCCTAACGCACCCTTATATAATAAACTAGAGGGCTAGAGAAGAATAAACGTTACAACTTTGCACCTATTTATACTAACTCTTTTACTCTATACTATAACCTATTTATAACACGTTCTTCTCTCTTACCTATGCTAATAGGGGTGCAGACCGTTAGAGCAGTATAATATATAATAATAATACCTACCTGCAGGTCTACTAGGGAGGCAGGGTCCCCTGCTAGATAGGAGCTACTAAATAGCTAAATTAGGATGAGATACCTATTAATCGGAACGACGAAGAGAGCACTAGTAAGAACTAGTTAATTAATTAATAGAGGCTGAATTAGATTATCTTATTAAGGAGAAAAGAAGAGTTAACTAAAGCATAAATAAGAATATCTTAAGGCCTTAAGGGCTAGCTAACTATTAATCCTAATAGATAACCCCACTACCTACTAGGTAGTTATTAGCAGTAACCCTAAGGCGAAGAAGCACCGGTTAGAACTTTAGGGGAAGCACCTCCCGATACTTAGGTACTCTAGATATTTACTAACGATATAGACTCCTATATAGAGGTAGTAAGACAGGTACTTATAGGTACTCACCCGGTTAGAAGCTAATAGCTTCTATTCGAATACCGATAAGTATAAATTCATAAGTATAACAAAAGAGGACCCTATTATTTTCACTACTTATCTAAGATCTAATAGGTAATTAATAAGGGATAAGCAGATAAGCTCTAGATTGATAAAAACTACTAAATCTATAATATCTTCACGCCTATGCAATTAGAGCCTTTTTTAGCTTAGCTATCTCACTACGAGAAATTCTAATTAATAATAATAATAATAACATCTATATAATAGACTATATCGTTACCTATAGGAGCCCTAGATAGAACCGAACTATAATATAATATATCTATTGATTTATAAAACGACTATGAGGCCTAATTATAAGCAAAAACATCACGATCTCCTCATAATTTAATAACTAATTCAACGGGTAACTAGTAGGTAGTTAGAAATAAGGCACGCTAGCTAGGTATATTAATTTATTAGCCCGAAGGCCTTCTAATAAGGCGATAAAAAATAAGAAAAATACCCGAAGGCAACTAATAACTACCTAAAGCTTATTAGCAGCTTACTAGGGGCGCTCCTGAAATTTTAAATCTACTAGGCACTAGCACCTATCTCCTTAAAGCTATTATCCTCGCTACTAGATTTAGTAGTAATAGCCTTATAGTTCTAAAAATATATTAGAAATACTAGATAAGTACTAGGGAGGTATTAGCAAGGCTTATATAGACCCACGACTTTATTATAGGAGTTAACTAACTCCTAGGCGCGCATAGCCTATACCTCCTACGCCTCTATCTATTATTTTATAAACCGCTCTATTTCTAAGTAGTAGTAATAGAGCTCCTTATACTACTTATATAATAACTCGGTCTGCTTCTCTACCTCTTTAAAGAGGTGCTACTAGTAGGTAGCAGCCTCCTCTAAGGCAGCTACCTAGTAGTCCTCTATCTCTATAGATATTTTAGCCTCCTTAGCCTTATACTTTTTACGCGTAATATTAGTATTATTTTTTTTAGCCTAGAGAGCCTTCTTAATTATAAGCTAAGTAGCGAGGATCTCCTCCTAAGTATAATTAGATACTAGTAACAAAGTATTAGAGAGGTATTAGAGAGGCACTAGGTAACCTACCTTATTCTTAGCATACTAGGCCTGAATATTAAGCTCGGAGCTGCCCTCGTCTATTAGCTATTTAAGCTTATTAATAGCGCCTATTATATAATAAGTAGGCTATAGAGAGTTAGTAGCTAAGAACTAGAAAATAATATATAAAACTTATATTAATATAAGCTTTTCTATTACCTATTTTAGTATAATACTTGTATTTAGTTGAGGCGTCTAAGAGATGAATTAGTAGCAAATTCTAAAGCTAAACTAGTAAAGCACTAAATAAGCCCTAGCTAAGGACTAGATGCTTATTATTACTCTCGAAGCAGATTATTAAGCTTATAAGGAGCTTGATTTTAGGAATATTATCCTTAGGGGGCTCCTACTTCGCCTATGCTAGGAGATAGTAGTAGCAGGAGCAGCCCCGGAGCTCACTTATTATAGGGATATAGGAGGCATCTAGCGTATTAGCAGGGAAGGGAGCAGCGTTAGCAGCAGCAGAAGATATAATAATAGATTTATTATATAATAATCGAGATAAAGTTAGTAGTAGGGGAGCAGGAAACTAATAGCAACTTATTAGTATTATAAGATCTAAAGAAGTAGGAGGAAGGATTTTAGCAGGCTGAAATTTCGAATAATATTTATACTTTTCAACTCGATACTAAAGTTAGCTTTTTATATAGCTAAAACGAAGATAATCCCTAGATTATTATATTATTCGCCTTTATTTAACCCTACTACGCACGGGGAGGTACTAGATAACTACTAGATAAAGACTAGCAAACCCCTATATAATAATAACGACCTCTTTCACCCCTAGAGGGAGAATATTTTTATTACCCCTATAAAGCTACTAAAATATAATAACGAGCAGAAAATATAATAATTCAGAGGGCGAATTCAAAGCAATAAAAACGAGCCCAAATAATAATATATTTTAATATAACCCTATAAAGGAAGGAATAACCCTTGCGAGGGAGTTTAGCTATAGGTATCCGGATAATTATTATATAGTAGATAGAGAGCTATAAGAGTTGCTAGGGTAGAGGATAGATACCCTACTACTAGCTAACTACTCCTCTAAGCTTCTCTAAACTATAGCTATAGGTATCTGGATAACTATTAGATAGCCCTGGACCTTTTAGATAGAGAGCTATAAGAGTAGCTAGGGTAGAGGATAAGATGCCTTACTACTAGCTAACTACTCCTCTAAGCTCCTCTGAGCTATAACTTTTCAGAAGAGATATAAGAGTTGCTAGGGTAGAGGACTAGGTGCCCTACTACTAGCTAACTACTCCTCTAAGCTCCTCTAAGTTCTAAAGTCCCTTTATACCTCTAAGCTATAACCTTTTAGAAGAGAGCTATATGAATAGCTAGGATAGAGGACTAGGTACCCTACTACTAGCTAACTGCTCCTCTAAGATCCTCTAAGTTCTAAAGTCCCTTTATACCTCTAAGTATTTATATAGAGAGCTATAAGAGTAGCTAGGGTAGAGGATAAGTACCTTACTACTAGCTAACTGCTCTTCTAAGCTTCTCTAAGTATAATCCCTTAATACCTAGGTATAGAGCTATAAGAGTAGCTAGAGTAGAGGACTAGGTACCCTACTACTAGCTAACTACTCCTCTAAGCTACCTAGATATCTAAGGAAGAGTTATATAGCTAGACCTAAGGATACTAAATTCTAGACCTATAGGAACTAGGAACTAAGAAAGACTTATAGGTAGGCACTAGGTACCCTCTAGATAACTATAGAGTAGCCTAGTCTGAGGATAGACTAGTTTAGAGAGGGGGGATTATATTATAAGCCTGGATAAGATCATAGGGAAAAGGACTTATCAGACTACCCTATAGGAGTCTATAGAAGGGGGATACTAGGTAGCGCCTCGGATAATAAGCTATGCTAGGAGTCTATAGAAGGGGAATACTAGTAGCGCCCCGGGTAATAAGCTATCCTAGGGAAGTCTATAGATAGGGGGCACTAGGTAGCTCCCTAGATAAGTCCTCTAGCCCTTATATACCCTTATATAGTAGACTAGAGGGCTAGAGAAGAATAAATGTTATAACTTTGCACCTATCTATACTAACTCTTTTACTCTACACTATAACCCGTTTATAACACTTAAGCCTAGCTTATAGTTAGACTCTATAGCTCTTTAGCAATCAACTTAGTATTTATCCTCAGGATACTCTTAGCTTACTTTTACTACGAACCCCTTTATTACGACCCATATGCATAGATAACAGCTAACCGACCTACCTAGATATCGGGCGGCTAGGATAGGATATTTATACCACTAGACTATAGGAATAATAAGAACCTACTTAAGGAAAACATAAAAGAACGATAATAATAATAAAGCGTGGAGATCGCAGGATTATTAGTAATATAACCTAGCATAGTATTAGCATTATAAGTAAAACCAGGAAACACGATTAACGGATCCCTAACCTAGGACTAATAACCTACTTAAATTAGGTCTTGAGGATAAGACCTTTAGAGAGGGGACCTAATATTATAACCCGTATATATAGATAATAGCTAACTAACCTACCTAGATATCATACGGCTAGGATAGGATATTTATACTACCGGACTATAGGAATAATAGGAACCCACTTAGGAAAATAGAAGAACTATAGTACGAGTTATATAATAATAAGATAAGACTAAGTAGATAGTATAGACTACTAAGTGCTTAGTAAGAGCTACTAAGCGCTCCCTAGCGATTACTAAGCGCTTACTAGTACTTAGACTAGAATTAGTAATTAGATAAAGATACTACTTAGAACTTATATATAGTATAACCTTAAGCCTAGCTTATAGTTAGACTCTATAGCTCTTTAGTAATTAACTTAGTATTTATCCTTAGGATACTCTCAGCTTACCTTTATTACGAACCCCTTATTAAGTATAAGACTAATTACCTTAGCCTCTGAAGACCCGATCTACTATAGCCCACGACCTATAACTACGACCACGACCTAGTGTACTGTTATAGTATATCAATCCCCAGCTTCTGTTAGCAGACCCTACTATCGGACAGCTGACCGTAATAGTAAGCTTTCTCCTTCTCTAAATATCTAGTTATTAGTGAGGTAGGATAGTTATTATTCTTCTAGGGGGTTATGCTAATAATCTAGTTCTTTATTAGATTCTTCCTTAATTTATTCTTTAAGTTCCTAGTTAATTTATTTAATTCTAGCGGGGTTATTATATATATTTCTATAACGTTCTATATACGCTATTAGGGCACTAATTTATTAATACTAGATATAGTTATTAGGCTCTTATTAAGCTCGTTATAGCTAAAGGGTCTAGGCTACTTCGAGGCGTAGGATCTATTATTTGTTATTATCTTCGAGTTCTGATTCTTATATATTAATAACGTATAGTAATAGAGTGCTAGCGGGTTTAAGTTATTATACTTATAGCACTTCGTTGAGTTATTTAGTAGGTTTTCTAGCGATTCTACTATTACTTCAGTAGGCTATAGCAATTATTTTAGTTTTAACTATAAGTAGGGTTATATTATAACCTGACTATCTATAATTACTATCTCTAGGGTAATAACCTAGTATTTCCTTATCCTCCAAATAGATTCAGCAGTTGTTATTATAGTATCCGGTCTATAATATAGATATATAGGGTGCTTTTATAGTTATATTGACTTATTTTATACTTTCTAGTGCTAGCTTCTAGCCTAGCTTCTAGGGCTTATTATAATTTCTAGAGATATACCTATATTAGTTATAGTCATAGCATTTTAGGTTCTAGGTTTTCTTATCTTAATTCTTCGTAGTTAAGCTAAGGTCTATAGGTCTGCTATGCTATCTATAGGCGGTGCTTTAGCGGGTGTTATTCTAGTTACTATGAGGTTAGTTATTATTCTACTAGCTGTTGAACTTATACTATAGCTACTATTAGTACTTATATCCTGAGGTAGAGCCTTATTGCTTTTCGCCCTTTTCCTTATAGCATTTAAATAGTTAATTATTGATTTTAATAGCAAGATTAGCATACTATAGGAAGTTATTAGGTTAGTTAAGTTTAATAATTATATCCTTAACTTTATCCTTAAGTCCTTAGTAGAATATAAAGATTTTAGTTTCTTTAGTTAGGTTAAGCTAGATACTAAGTTATCTAAAGGCTATAGCGAAGTCTTTAGCAGAATTAGTCTGCTTAAGCTATGCTAGTTTGCATTTAGCTTATTATTTTTTATTAGGGTCCTAGAAGAGCGATTAGAGGGCTTCCTTAAAACCTTTGAAGCTGCTATAGATATTATAGGTTTCTATAGAATACTTATCTAGGGTTTTATACTTAAGGAATTCTTCCTAGATAGGTTTAAACTATTTAAGGGCTCGTCCTCTGAGGTAGTGTTACGACCCGTAAACAAGGATGACAGCCGAATAACCCACTTGGGCGTCGGATAGATAGGATAAGACATTTATACTATAGGATACACGGGAATAACAGGGACTCACTTAGGAACGGAAGAACTATAATATAGGTCACGTGATCCCGGGAATAATACAGATATAAGATAAAGATAGATATATGGGATATAAGCTATCCTAGCTATCCATAGATATATTAGATATAAGCTATCCTAGCTATCTAGCATCTATAAGGAACTATTCAGAACTTATATATAGTATAACCCTGAGCATAGCTTATAGTTAGACTTCTATAGCTCTTTAGCAATTAACTTTATATTTATCCTCACGGATACTCTTAGCTTACCTTTACTATAAATTACTTATTAAGCCTAAGACTAATCACCTTAGCCTCTAAAGATCTAATCTACTATTAGCCTATAACCTACGACCACGACCACGACCTAGTATACTATTACTATATCTCAATCCCTAACTTCTATTAGTAGACCCTACTATCGGATAGCTAACTATAATACTTTAATTGCTCCTATTTAGTAAGTTAACTATTAAGACTACTAATAGTATAGATAAGATATCTTCTCGCACCTCCGCTAAGTTACCTACTCCTAGAACCTCCTCTTCTTTATAGTAACTAGTCCGAAACCTAGCTAAAGAACTTAAAGGAGCCCCTATAGCTATAGATTCTAACGACGAGGTAACCCTAAAGAAAGATACTTATAACTAGCTCCGAACTAGAGTTAAGAAAGGAGATAATAATATTGCTAAAATCTAGACTATATATAACGAAATTACTATAGAACTCTAGAGCCTTAAGAGAATAATATAATAACTAGGAAATAGCTCTTAATATATTATAGACCTAGAGAACGAAGTTATCTATCTAAGAGGATAGAATAGCAATACTAATATTAAAGAACTCCAGAAGGAGATCAGAACCCTACGCGCTGCTACTAATATTATTATAACCCCTACTAGAGGATAATAAAAGCTTAAGCTTAGTTCTCTAATAACTTATAATAGTACTCCTAGATATCTTAAAGGATTCCTAATTTAAGTTAAGAACTATTAGAATTTCTACTATAGCGATTTTACTAATTAAACTAAAAAAGTAGTCTATATAGCTACCTACTTTAGAGGACGAGCCCTTAAATAGTTTAAACCTATCTAAGAAGAATTCCTTAAGTATAAAACCCTGGATGAATGCTCTATAGAGACTTGCGATATATATAGTAGTTTCTAAGGATTCGAAGACGCTCTCCGCTCGCTCTTCTAGGACCCTAATAAGAAGCAATAAGCTGAGCGCACGCTATTATAACTCTAATAAACTAAATCTGCTAAAGAATTCGCTATTACTTTTAGGTACTTAAGTATCTAACTCGACCTTATTAAGGAAACTAAGATCTTTATATTCTACTAAGGACTCAAGGATGAAATTAAAGATAAGATTATTAAGGTTAACCGCCCCGACGACTTCCTCTAGTATGCTAATCTTGCGATTAAAATTAATAACTAGTTATTCGAACGCTGCAAGGAAAAAAGCGAGAAACGACAAGGACCTAACTCAGGATATAAGTACTAGTAGCAGCCTCAATATAAGTTTAATAGTTAACGAAATAATAATAGGCCCTATAATAACTAGAATAATACCCGATAGAGTACTGCCTATGGATAATATAGCGGACCTATGGATCTTAGTATAATAGCTAAGCCTAATAATAAGAAACCCTGGAACCCCAAATGCTAGAACTACAATAAATAAGGTCATATCGCTAAAGACTGCTAATAACCTAAGAAGCTTCCTTAGAAGCCTGTAATAGAGAGACCACGATAAGTTAATACGATCTCCAAAGCCCCCTATACGTTGCTATTATAGACCGGATGCTATAATAACAACTATCGAATCTATCTTAAAGACAAAGAAATATCAGGCTACTACCTAAGGGATAATAACTCCGGACGATCTAGATATAATATAACTACCTTGGATACTCGTCCTAAGACTCTAGTAATAATATATGTTAATAAAATAACTAGAAAGCCTAGAGAATAGCTTAACGAGACGCTATAGATCTAATAACGAAAACCCGTTAGTATACCCTCTACTATATATAACTAGGAACTAGAGAACGATAATAAATAAAAACTCGCACGCCTTTAGTTAGCTAAACTCGCATACTTAGAACGAATCTAAGACGAACTATATAACCCTATATAGGAAAAATAACTAAAAGCTATGCTTATATATATAGAATAACGAAAGAATGCACGTAGAAACCCCGCTTAGATCGAATAAATTAACTAAGAACTTGAAAAATAAGTCGAAGGAGAATCCGATAAAGAACCAGAATATTAGCACGACCTGCTAATAGAACGATAACTTTTTAATAGAACTAGCGACTAGACTTTTAGAGAAAACGAAAGTTCACCTTATAACTTGGATAAACCTTGTAATATTACTCGATAATATACTTAGGTAGAGATTACCTATAGGCACGCCCCTAGTATAGATAACTCTAGCTCTAAAGAGGAATCTAATAATTAAGAAGATAAGACTAAGCAACTTCTATAGTATTAAGAAGTAAATATATTTCGAGACTAGTAATAATAATACTTCTATAGTACTATAACAAACTAATAAGAACGGAACCACATTCCCAAACTATATATAGGAGACTACCCCGCACTAAGAAGTAACTATTAACTCTACCGAACCCTCTTCTAGCCTTAATGCTTTTATAATAAATGCAAAGAATATATAGGAGAAAAGCATAATTACTAATTCTACCCTAGAAGATATAATAACGAACCTATTCGAGAAGTCTACTCGATATCTATTATAGTTAGATAGACTATAGTATTATTTAAAGATAACCTTATAATCTTCAGACCTAGCCTGTAATTTCCTATGAGATATTAATATAATAATATAATAAAGTAGGACGAATATTAATAAAATAAGTATTAAGTATACTATTAAGAAAAAGCACGTACCTGGAGAATCGCGAAGAACGGACCTAGACCTCTATAAGTTAGGATCTATAAAAATAGCCTCACGAAGGCAAGATAGGAAGGAAAATAGATTACTCGCCCTGAACTATTTAAGTAGTTAAAAAACTAGACTTACCTACTAAAGAAGGATTATAATAAGTAATAAGTAAAAGATCTATCTACTAAGTATTATAAGGATATAAGGATAATATCGAACTAGAAGTTACTATTAACTAGTAAATAACGCTCGTGCTAATCGATAGCAGAGCTAAAGCTAACTATATTACCCCCCGAGCTATTAATAGGCTAAAAGTATAATAGGGAGGAAAAGAACGACTATACCGCCTATATATAGCAGAAGGAGAAGAATTTAAGTACGAAGGAGGTACTATCTATAATAAGACTACGCCCCTTAAGATAAGCTATCTAGATCGGAAAGAAAGAATCTAATTAGATATTACTAATATAGGAATATATAATATAGTACTAGGATTACCCTAGCTACGAATAAATAACCTATAGATAGATTAGAGAATAGGCTAACTCTATTAGGATTATAACGGTTTAGTCCCTAAGTAGCCCTATTAAATTCAGGCTTTAAACGAATCGATATAATAAGGAGTAGTAAAACGATATATCTATTACCTTAAGGCAAAAGAAGCTATATTATAACTATTAATAATAATAGATCTTAAATAAAAGAACGATCTACTTCTATCTATCCTAGAAGAATATAGAGTTTATAAAAAACTCTTCGCAGCTAAGTTAGAAACTAGACTGCCTAAATATACTAGTTTTAACTACGAAATCCCCCTTAAGGAAGGGAAGGAACCACGATTTAATAAAATCTATAGACTTAATCTAATAGAAATAGAAGCCCTAGATAAGTATCTTAAAGAAAACCTGAAGAAAGGTTATATTAAACCTTCGATATCGCTAGCAGGAAGCCTAATCCTATTTATACTAAAGAAGAATAGAAAACTATAACTATATATTAACTATTATATACTTAACGAAATAATAATCAAGAATCGCTACCTGCTACTACTTATTAACAAAATAAGACGACTCCTCTATAGAGCTAACTAGTTTATAGCTCTTAACCTCAAAGGAGCTTATAACCTAATTAGAATAAAATAAGGAGAAGAATAGAAGACCGCCTTTAGAATATAAAAAGGATATTTCAAATACCTCGTTATACTATTCAATCTTACTAACACCCTAGTAACTTTCTAAAACATAATTAACTATATCTTATATAAGTATATTAATATTTATATAGTAGTTTACCTTAATAATATTCTTATCTTCTCGCTAATACTTAAGAAATATAAGGAAGATATATATCATATTCTATAAGCTCTTTAGGAAGCTAAGCTCCTAATTAAACTAGAAAAGAGCGAATTCCATACCTAGAAGGTAGAATACCTCGGATTCATTATTACCCCTAGAAAAGTCTATATATCAGAAAATAAAGTTAAAGCTATTAAAAAATAGCTAGTACCTAATAATCTTAAGGAAGTCTAAGGATTCCTAGGATTCGTTAACTTCTACTAGAAATTCATTAAAGACTATAATAAGATTAATATAGCCCTTACTAGCCTTAGCTATAAAGATACCCCGTTTATATAGGAAGAACTATAATAGATAATATTTCAGAAGATCAAGGACCTCATCGCTAGCAAACCTATCCTAATTATTCTAGATCTAACGAAATAATTCGAAGTAGAACTAGATATATCTAACTATATAATTAGAGTATAACTATCCTAACGAGACTTAGAAGGATAACTATACCTATATACCTTCTTCTCTCGCAAACTTCATAGACCTGAACTTAACTACTAGATCTATAATAAAGAACTAATAGTAATTATTAAAGCCTTTAAGAAATAGAGACCTAAACTCTTAGGAACTATCTACGAAGTACTTATATACTCGGACTATAAGAACCTTTTGCACTTTACTACCTCGAAGGTATTGAATAAATAATAAGTTAGATAGTTAGAATTCTTATTAGAGTTTAATTTTCAGATTATCTACTATAAAGGATTAGATAATAGTAGAGCTAACGCTCTTAGCTAACAACCGGACTATAATATCCTAATACTAGAAGAAACCTAGGTAATCCTCAAAGGAAACGATAATAGAGACCTAGTACTAGCAACTAAACTCTTGATAATAGCTGGATGATCTAGTACTAGCCCGACTAGTAAACTAGATAATAAAGTAATTATAGAGTTTCATACCCGTTCTATATATAGTTACTAAGGAATCATGAAAACCTAGAAACGACTATAATAATAATATAGAAAAACGATTAGCAGAGAACGAGTAGCAAAGGCAATTAGAAACTATAAAGTCTACCTCAAAAGCAAACCTACTCGATATTAACTATATAGCATGCTATAACCTTTGCCTATGCTATAAGCAGCCTAGTAATCTATATCTCTCGACTTTATTATTAAACTACTAAAGTCTCGAGAACCCCTTACGGGAGTATACTTTAATAGTATTCTTATTATTATAGACTGACTTACGAAGTATACCTACTTCATCCCGTATAAAGAAGCAAGCAACGCTGAAGAATATGCCTATACCTTTATTAAGTATATTATAGCTAATTATAGTATACCTAAGGAAATTATATTAGATAGAGATAAGATCTTCACCTCTAAGTTTTAGAACTTAATTATATTATAACTTGGTATTAAGTAAGCAATATCTATTATATTTCACCTATAGACCGACGGATAAATAGAACGGATTAACTAAATCCTCGAAACCTACCTCCGCGCTTATATTAATTATAACTAAGATAATTAGGTTATATTACTCAATCGCCTAATTCGCATATAATAGCGTAATCGGAGAAAGTACTAAGGAATCCCCCTTCTACCTTAACTATAGATTCGAACTAACTGCCTATAGAGAACCCCGGATAGGCCTAGCTATAGTAAAAGCTATCGCCTTAGTATAATAAATCAAGGATATCTAAGAAAACGCATATAAAGAACTCGAATTTATATAATAACAAATAATATAGTTTAGCAATTAGCAAAGGATTAAGGGACTAACCTTAAAAGAGGGAGATAGCGCCTATTTTATATAGCGAAATATTAAAATAAAATAACTAAGCGATAAACTTAACTATAAAAAACTCGGACCTTTTAAAATTTCACGAGTAATCTCACTAGTTAACTATAAGCTTAAACTCCTAGAAACCATGAAGTATTATCTAGTATTCCATATCTCGTTACTCGAACTAGCCCTATGAGGATTATAAATAAACGACCTTATTATTATGGAAAATAACGAACTAGAGTACGAAGTCGAACGGATTCTCAACTACCTAGAAGAACTAGAAGGATACTAATACCTTATTAAATAGAAAGGATATAGTTATAAAAACGATATATAGGAACTAGCTAAGAATATTACTAATGCGGAAGATAAACTCGCGATCTACTAGTAATAATACTAAGAACGAGAAATCATACTAGCACCTATTATACTAGTCTAGAAGAACGCTAGATATAAATAAATAAGATACCTATATTACTTTATAAAACTACCTATAGAAATAGATCAACTATAATAAGGAAAACTATTTATTCGCCTAGGAATACCCGAAGCTAACTAAGAACTTTTCCCCGAGGATACCCCTAGAGAACTCTATTTCCTAATAGCTAGAACGGAGTTAAGTAACCTAAACTCAGCTAATAAGGAAGGGAATAAAGCTATATCGGGATAAACTATATCCTAATTATTAATAAAACCTGCAGGAAGGTGGTTAGAACTAGTAGAAGAAGGACGAGCTTCCTCTTATTAATACTATTCCGCCTCCGCCTCCTCCCGTTTAACTCGCTCTAATTCCTCTATATTATTAATACTACGACGTACTATATATATTATCTTCTCAAACTATATTTTCTTCTACCTTTGAAGATATAATACTTTCTCCTCTATAGCTTATAGCTTATCCTCTAATTTTTAATACTAAGTAGTAATATTCCGAAGCTTAGTAGCCCCTATACCTAAGATATTATAACGAGAATAGCCTAAACGAATATATTTAGTATAGCGAGAAGAATTAGATAGTAAAGCCTTGTAACGAGCAAAACCCTTTCCCTCGTAATAGGAATATATAGGTATAACGATTAGATTTTGGAGGATAGTAGAAAGTAAAGAATTCTTTTTAACTATCTTTTTAGTAGGATAACTATTAGGCGACGATATAGCCTTTTGTTTTTGAATGCGACTTGATATAGTATTAGCATTATAAGTAAATTAGGAAGCACGATTAACGGATCCCTAACCTAGGATTAATAACCTACTTATATTAGGTCTTGAGGATAAGACCTTTAGAGAGGGGACCTGATATTACGACCCATAAATAAGGATAACAGCCGAATAACCCACTTAGGCGTCGGATAGATAGGATAAGACATTTATACTATAGGATATACGGGAATAACAGGGACTTACTTAGGAACAGAAGAACTATAGTATAGGTCACGTGATCCTGGGAATAATACGGATATAAGACAAAGATGTATATATAGAATATAAGCTATCCTAGCTATCTATAGATATATTAGATATAAGCTATCCTAGCTATCCAGCATCTATAAGGAACTATTCGGAACTTGTATATAGTATGACCCTGAGCATAGCTTATGGTTAGACTTCCATAGCTCTTTAGCAATTAACTTTATATTTATCCTCACGGATACTCTTAGCTTACCTTTACTACGAATTACTTATTAAGCCTAAGACTAATCACCTTAGCCTCTAAAGATCTGATCTACTATCAGCCTACGACCTATAACTACGACCACGACCTAGCATACTATTACTACGTCTTAATCCCTAACTTCTGTTAGCAGACCCTACTATCGGATAGCTGACCGTAATAGGTAGGTAGCTATATAAATAACCTGTTACAAAGGGGTATGGTGCAGAGTGAAAGAGTTAGTATAGATAGGTGCAAAGTTGTAATATTCATTCTTCTCTAGCCCTCCAGTCTACTATATAAGGGTATATAAGGGCTAGAGGACTTATCTAGGGAGCTAACTAGTGCTCCCTATCTATAGACTTCCCTAGGATAGCCTATTACCTAGGGCGCTACCTAGTATTCCCTTTCTATAGACTCCTAGCGTAGCTTATTATCCGAGGCGCTACCTAATATCCCCCTTCTATAGACTCCTATAGGGTAGTCTAATAAGTCCTTTTCCCTATAATCTTATCCTAGCTTATAATATAATCCCCCCTCTCTAAACTAGTCTATCCTTAGACTAGGCTACTCTATAGTTATCTAGAGGATACCTAGTGCTTACCTAGTTTCTTCTTATAAGCCTTCTAAGTTCCTAGTTCCTAGTTCCTATAGGTCTAGAATATAGTATCCCTAGGTCTAGCTATATAACTCTTCCTTAGATATCTAGGTAGCTTAGAGGAGTAGTTAGCTAGTAGTAAGGCACCTAGTCCTCTACCCTAGCTACTCTCATAGCTCTATACCTAGGTATTAAGGGATTATACTTAGAGAAGCTTAGAAGAGCAGTTAGCTAGTAGTAAGGTATTTACCCTCTACTCTAGCTACTCTTATAGCTCTCTATATAAATACTTAGAGGTATAAAGGGACTTTAGAACTCAGAGGAGCTTAGAGGAGCAGTTAGCTAGTAGTAGGGCACCTAGTCCTCTACCCTAGCTACTCTTATAACTCTCTTCTAAAAAGTTATAGCTTAGAGGAGCTTAGAGGAGCAGGTAGCTAGTAGTATCGTATCTTATCCTCTACCCTAGCTACTCTTATAGCTCTCTATTTAAAAGGTCTAGGGCTACCTAGTAGTTATCTAGATACTTATAGCTATAGTTTAGAGAAGCTTAGAGGAGTAGTTAGCTAGTAGTAGGGTATCTATCCTCTATCCTAGCAACTCTTATAGCTCTCTATCTACTACCTAGTAGTTATCTAGATACTTATAGCTAAACTCCCTCGCGAGGGTTATTCCTTCTTTCGCAAGATTGCGCTAAAACGTGTTATTATTTAGGCTCGTTTTTATTACTTTAAATTCGCCCTTTGAATTATTATATTTTCTACTTATAATTATATTTTTAATAGCTTTATAAGGGTAATAAAGATATTCTCCCTATAGGGGTAAAAGAGGTTATTATTATAGTACGGGGGGTTGCTAGGTATTATCTAGTAGTTATCTAGTGCCTCCCTATATATAGTAGGGTTAAATAAAGGCGAATAATATAATAATCTAGGGATTATATTCCTTTTAGCTATATAAAAGGCTAACTTTAGCGTTAGGTTGAAAAGTATAAATATTATTCGAAATTTCGCCCTGCTAAAATCCTTCCTCTTACTTCTTCAGATCATAATACTAATAAGTCGCTATTAGTCTCCCGCTCTCCTACTATAACTTTATCTCAATTATTATATAACGAATTATTATATCTTCTACTGCTGCTAACGCTGCCCCCTTCCCCGCTAATACCCCGGATGCTTCCTATATCCCTATAATAAGTGAGCTGCGGGTATGCTCCTGCTACTGCTACCTTCTAGCATAGGCGAAGTAGGAGCTGCCTAAGGATAATATTCCTGAAATTAAGCTTCTTATAAGCTTAATTATTTACTTTAAGAGCAATAGTAAGCACCTAGTCCTTAGCTAGTACTTATCTAGTGCTTTACTAGCTTTAGCTTTAGAATTTATTACTAATTTATATATTTTAAATGCTTTAACTAAATATAAGCATTATATTAAAATAGGTAATAGAAAAGCTTATATTAATATAAGTTTTATATATTATTTTCTAATACTTAGCTACTAATTCCCTATAGCCTACCTATTATATAATAGGCGCTATTAATAAGCTTAAGCGCCTTATAGATAAGGGCAGCTCCGAGCCCGATATTCAGGCCTAGTATGCTAAGAATAAGGTAGGTTATCTAATGCATCTCTAGTGCCTCTCGAGTATCTAATTATACTTAGGAGGAGATCCTTGCTACCTAGCTTATAGTTAAAAAGGCCTTCTAGGCTAAGAAAAACGATATTAATATTATACCTAAGAAATATAAGGCTAAGGAGGCTGAAATCTCTATAGAGATAGAGGACTACTAGGTAGCTACTTAGAGGAGGCTGCTACTTACTAATAATACCTCTCTAAGGAGGTAGAGAAGCAGACTAAGTTATTATATAAGTAGTACGAGGAGCTCCGTTACTACTACTTAGAGATAGAGCAATTTGCTAAAAGGTAGGTAGAGGCATAAGAGTTATAAGCTATATATACCTAGGAGTTACTTAACTCCTATAATAAAGTCATAAGTCCCTATAAGCCCTATTAGTACCTCCCTAGTACTTATCTAGTTAATTTCTAATATTTTTTAGAACTACGAAGTTATTATTACTAATTCTAGTAGCGAGGATAATAGTTCTAATAAGATAGGCGCTAGCGCCTAGGGGATTTAAAAATTTCAGGAGCGCCCCTAGTAAGCTACTAATAAGCTCTAAGTGGTTTTTAGTTACCTTCGGGTATATATCTAGTTACCTTCAGGCGTTTTCTCGTTTCCTCTCGCTTTATTAGGGGCCTTCGGGCTAGTAAATTCGAATACCTAGCTAGCGTGCCTTATTTCTAGCTAACTACTAGTTACCCGTTGAATTATATAGGGATTGTAATATTTCTACTTATAATTAGGCTTTGTAGTCGTTTTATAAATCGATAGATATATTACGTTGCGGTTCCTATGAATTATCTAGTTTGCTATAGCCCTTCTATTTGATGAGGTACTAACGGTTTTATCTAGGACCCCTATAGGTGACGACGTAGTTTACTATATAGATATTATTATTATCGTTATTAATTGGGATTTCTCGTGGTAGGATGGTTTTTATTAATCTGGAGCTTATCCGCTCGTCCCCTGTTAATTACCCGTTAGATCCTGAATAAGTAGTGAAAATAATAGGGTCCTCTTTCGTTATACTTATGAATTCGTACTTATCGGTGTTCGCATAGAGGCTATTAGCTTCTAACCAGGTGAGTACCTATCTCACTACCTCTATATAAGAGTCTATATCGTTAGTAAAGATCTAGAATACCTATCTCAGTTAAGCTTCAATCGACTTATCCTTTCTTCCTCCTCAATAAGATAATCTAATTCAGCCTCTATTAATTAATTGATTAGTTTTTTATTAATACTCTCTTTATTATTCTAATTAATAGGTATCTTATCCTAAGTTTAGCTATTCGGTAGCTCCCGTCTAGCGGGGGATCCTACCTCCCTAGTAGACCTGCGGGTAGGTATCGTCGTTATATATAGCACTACTCTAACGGTCTATACCCCTATTAGCATAGGTAAGAGAGAAGAACGTATTATAAAGGGGTATAGTATAGAGTAAAAGAGTTAGTATAAATAGGTATAAAGTTATAATATTTATTCTTCTCTAGCCCTCTAGTCTATTATATAAGGATATATAAGGGCTAGAGGACTTATCTAGGGAGCTACCTAGTGCCCCCTATCTATAGACTTCCCTAGGATAGCCCGTTACCCGGGGCGCTACCTAGTATTCCCCTTTTATAGACTCCTAGTATAGCCCGTTATCTGAGGCGCTACCCGGTATCCCCCTTCTACGGACTCCTATAGGGTAGTCCGATAAGTCCTTTTCCCTACGATCTCATCATGGCTTGTGTAATAACCTTCTTAGTCTAGTTAGTAAAGTCACTATAATAGAAATTTTAGTAGTTCTTAACCTAGATTAGGAATCCTTTGAGGTATCTAGGAGTATTATTATAAGTTATTAGAGGGCTAAGTTTGAGTTTCTATTATCCTCCTATAGGGGTTATAATAATATTAGTAGTAATATAGAGGGTTCTAACTTCCCTCTATAGTTCTTTAATACTATTATTATCTTTTTATCCTCTAAGATAGATAACCTCGTTTTCTAGATCTGCAATATACTAGGAGCTATTTATAAGTTGCTATATTATTTTCTTAAGGCCCTGAAGTTCTATAGTAGTTTTATTATATATAATCTAGATCTTAGTAGCGTTATTATCTCCTTTCTTAACTCTAGCCTAGAGGTAGTTATAGGTATCTTTCTTAAGGGTAACCTTATTATTAGAGTCTATAGCTATAGGGGCTCCTTTGAGTTCCTTAGCTAGGTTTTAGATTAGCTATTATAAGGAAGAGGAGGTTCCTAGTATAAGTAACTTAGCAGAGGCGCGAGAAGATATTCTTATTCATACTATTAGTAGGTTTTAATAGTTAACTTACTAAATAGGAGCAATCAAAGTATTATAGTTAGCTATCTAATAGTAGGGTCTGCTAATAGAAGCTAGGGATTAAAACATAGTAATAGTATATAGGGTCTTGGTCTAGGTTGCAGGTTATAGTAGATCGTCCTTTAGAGGCTAAGGTGATTAGTCTTAGACTTAATAAGTTAGTTTATAGTAAAGGTAAGCTAAGAGTATCCTAAGCATAAATACTAAGTTAATTACTAAAGAGCTATAGAAGTCTGACTATAAGCTAGGCTCAGAGTTATACTATATATAAGTCTAGAGAGTATCCTTTATCTAACTACTAGGTGATTACCTAGGTATATAAGGTGATTATAATTAGTTAGTAGGACTAACTAATTACTAAGCGCTTCCCTATATGCTCTACTAATCGTTTCCTTATCTTATTATCACGTGACTTATACTATAGTTCTTCTATTCTAAGTAAGGCCCTGCTATTCCTATGATCCTATAGTATAAATATCCTATCCTAGCTGCCTAACGTCTAGGTAGGTCGTTCAGCTATTATCCTTATTTACGGGTTGTAATAAGATTCGCCTCTTAATAAGTCTAGTAGGGGTGCTAATACTATTTATCCTAAAGAAGGGAGGCAAGTTAAGGTTATATATAGACTACTAGGGACTTAACTAGGTAACTACTAAGAACTATACCCCTCTCCCCCTAATTAATAAAATCCTTAATTAACTCTCTTAAGCGAAGTACTTTACTAAACTTTACCTTAAGGATGCTTACTACTAGGTAAGGATCTGAGAGGGAGATAAGTAGAAGATAGCATTCTATATATAATATAGTTACTATAAATATTATCTTATACTATTTAGACTTATTAATACACCTACTACCTTCTAGACTTTTATTAATAAGTTAATTATAGGCCTAGTTAACGTTATTTATATTATATATTTAGATGATATCTTGATATTTACTAACGATATAGACTCCTATATAGAGGTAGTAAGGCAGGTACTTACCTAGTTAGAAGCTAGTAGCGTCTATGCGAACCCTGATAAGTGCAAATTCCACAAGGAATAGATTAACCTTCTTAGGTTTATAGTATTAGTAAAGAGGATTGCTATAGAATAAGAGAGGGTCTAGGCAATTGCTAAGTAGCTAGTACCTAATATAATATAATAGATTTAGTAATTCCTATAATTCATAGGGTTCTATAGGAGATTTATTAAGAATTACTCTAAAATCTATAGCCTGCTTACTAATTAACTTACTAATATAGCTAAGGGATAACTAGTAATAACTAGCGAGGTGGTAGGCACTAGGCGACGATAGGGTGCTTGACTATTAAATACCTCCCTAGAATAACTTATACCCTTAATTCAGGACTAAGTTAAAGAAGCCTAATAGAAAGACCCCTTTTATATGAATAAGGAGTAGGAATAATAAGGGATAAGGTAGTTACTAGATAATACTAGTACCCTAAGATACTATAAGGGCTTATATATCCCTAATAACTACCTACTTTAGAACGAGGTCCTTAGAGTATTCTATAACAAACTATCTAGGGGTTACTAGGGGCTTACTAAGATACTAAAGAGGATTAGAAAGTTGTTTTTCTAGAACTTATAGAAGAGCGATATAAAGGAATATATTAAGATATATATAATATATTAACATAAGAAGCTGAGATACTACCTCCTATATAGTAAAGTAACACCCCTACTAGTACCTACCTAGTCTTTTTAATAAATATTAATTAACTTTATTACTAAACTATTACTATTACTTATAATAGGAAATAAACCTTATAATAGTATTCTCGTTATTATTAACTAATTTATGAAATACTCCATATATATCCCTACTAAGGAGTTACTCATAGCTAATAGGTTAGCTGCGCTACTTACTAAATATATCTTCCTTATATTTAGGCTCCAAGAAGCTATTATATCTAACTAAGGATCGCTATTTACTAGTAATTTTTAGTCTAAAGTATACTACCTGCTAGTTATTAAGAGGAAGATTAGTACTACCTTTCACTCCTAGACTAATAGCTAAATAGAACGCTAAAATCAGAGCATTAAGCACTTCTTATAGGCTTTCTATAATGTTAACTAGGATAATTAGGCAACTTAGCTTAACCTAGCTTAATTTATTTATAATAACTCCTACTATGAGGCTACTAAGACGTTACTTGCTAGGCTACTAATAGGATACTCTCCCTATAGACCTAACGATTTTAAACCCTAGCAAAAGATCTCAGCAGTCCTAGTAGCATATAAGAGAGTTTAAGGCTTACTCACCTAGAGGTTAGCTATTACTAACTTGCTGCATAAGTATAATAAAATATATAGCAAGTTCTATAATTAGAGGAGGACCCCTATTATTTTCGCTATAAGAGACCTTATATTACTTTTAACTAAAAATATTAGGCAGAGGCAGCTATCTTATGAACTTTCTAATAAAAATCTAGGCCTATTTAGGATCTAACGGGTAATTAATAGGGGATGAGCATATAAGCTCTAGATTAATAAAAACTACTGAATTTATAATATTTTTGCGCCTATGCAATTAGAGCCCTTTTTTAGCTTAGCTATCTCACCACGAGAAATCCTAATTAATAATAATGATAATATCTATATAATAGACTATATTATTACCTATAGGGGCCCTAGATAAAACTCTTAGTACCTTATTAAATAGAAGGGGTATAGCGAACTGGATAATTCATAGGAGCTATAATGTAATATATCTATAGATTTATAAAATAACTACAAAGCCTAATTACAAGTAAAAATATCACGATCCCCTTATAATTTAATAACTAATTCAATAGGTAACTAGTAGGTAGTTAGAAATAGGGCATAAGACCCCACCCCAACTTCCGAAACACCCCTACTTCCGAAACAGCACTTTCGATGCATTTTAACCCTCGCTATAATAATTATATTTTTATATATTGCTAAATATCTCGATCAATCTGCAACGAAAATACATGATTTAATACTCTCTTTATTATCTAACGATTTGCTTTTAGATAATACCGATTTCGCTCGATTTAGGTTATTCTATACCTCCTATTTCTTCTTGATTATTTATTCGATTACTACGAAGCGTTTATTTATATCTAGCTTGACTTTAGCTCGTTTTTTTAGCTATAGTACTTCGACTTGAGCTCTTAGAGACTTAATTATCTATTAATTATTAGCGCTAGATATATTATTAAGGTCTAGACGCTTGCCTAGCTTCTTAATAAATAGTATACATACTACTAGATCGATAGCCCTCGGTCCTAACCGCAAGCTATCATAAAATAGCTATTTAAACTATAGCAAATTAGCAGAGGACTTCGGTATTTTAACTATAATACTTTCTAGAGTCGTGATAATATTCTAATTATCTATAGCTACCTCCTTCCATAGTAGCGCTCTCGGAACGTCTATAGGGGCTAGGGTGAAGATAAACTTGCTTATTAACGGCTTAGTGATATTAATAGGCTATAGTCCTATTGCTACCTATCCTGCTTTAATAATATATAATTATAGGGCCTCAGATCTTATATATAAATAGCATCGAAGGAAGTTCTACTTGCCGATTAGTACTGAATTTAGCTAGAAGTTCCGATCTACTAGTTAATACCTATATAACGCCTTTAGAAGCGAGAAAACTAATATATCGAGTAGCTGAGTGACGTGCGATAAGTGCGCAGGCAGATATATTAAGTAAATATTATATATATAGCATTGCTATATAAAATCGTTAGAAACG
Organism: Colletotrichum sansevieriae; assembly: GCA_026260285.1. NCBI lineage: Eukaryota > Fungi > Ascomycota > Sordariomycetes > Glomerellales > Glomerellaceae > Colletotrichum > Colletotrichum sansevieriae. Next base: position 29,993 of record JAOQIF010000507.1, on the reverse strand, counting down.
TGGCTACCGTAGCTATTAATAACTAGCAGACGCTTAGATCGTAGTCTTCTCGCCTTAGCAGCAGTCCCTAGTATGAATATCTTATCTAACTACTCGAGACTAATAGCGTTCGACGTCTAGCTATTTACTAATGATATAAACTACTACTTCTTAAACTCCTATAGATCGTCAGGGAACTACTATTACTATATAGTCTTCCCCTTGAAGATAACGAGGGGGGGTAAGTATATACTAGCAGCAGAGATATACTTAATAATCGTTATCTAGGTGCGGTTTTTATTACTCTAAATAAATACCGAGGGCTTCCTAGCATATCCTACTACCAAATAATCCTTTTATAAGCCCTTAGTAATGCCTATCTTATCCATATTCTATCTAAGGCTTATCGGGATTATCTTAATAGCTAGAAGTTAGAAGATCTCAAAGAACGACTTAATGCTATTAATTGTAATATATTTCGCGCGTTTAGCATCTATCTTCTATACCCTCACTATCTTATAGAACGGGTTATAGCATAGGAAGCCCTCTATCTACTTCCTACTAAGGGGTCGAGTATTGCTACTAGTATAGAGGATCTAGGTTATAAAGATTCGGATATATTAGTAGTTCGGAGCGAAGCCTAACGACACCTGCGTAAGAACCTATGCAGCGAGAGAGGCTTCCTACTACGCTAAGATATATTGCTAGCCTATATAGGCTTTTTTCTTAGGCCCCTTGCTATTAATTCTGCAATAGATAGTAGGATATAATATACCCTATTCTCTCGAGGCTTGCCGATAGGATTTACTACTATGCATAGCTACGATAGCCGCAGCGACGTCGCTCTCGTTATATATAGCTATCTAGAGTATAATAGTATTTTTAAAAATATTAATATCGATTATAGTAGTTGAGAACGAAGAAGATGAAGTTATAGATATATAGAGGGGAGCATGCGAAAACGCGGATTTTAACGCGTTTCAGAAGTGGGGGTGTTTCGGAAGTTGGGGTGGGGTCTTACTAGCTAGGTATCTCAATTTATTAGCCCAAAGGACCCCTAATAAAGCGAAAAGAAAAACGAAAAATACCTAAAAGCTACTAATAATATAGAAAGAGACTAAAAAAATGCCTAAAAGTAACTAAATACTATCTAGAGATTATTAGCAGCCTACTAGGGGTGCTCCTAAAAGTTTTAAATCCCCTAGGCGCTAGCGCCTATCTCCTTAGAGCAATTATCTATATTACTAGAGTTAGTAGTAATAACCTCGTAGTTCTAAAATATATTAGAAATATTAATTAGATAAGTACTAATCAGCGCCCCCGCAAGTGCAGAGCATTCAGCAAGTAATATGAGTCAACCAAGCAAAGGGAAGCTATCACTACTTCCTAATTAAGTAAGTTAGCAGCCTATAGACTTATTAAATGCCTTAGTATCTTATATATATATAGATCTAGCTAATAGGAGGCTATAGATCAGCCCCTGACCTATTTATTTAGGCACGCCTAGCTACTGAAACATGCTATTATTACTAACCTCGCTATTATCATATATATTATTAAGGTTATTCAGGCTACCCTCACTATACTAGATAGAGGTGGATCTTTTCGAAAAGTTAATAACAAGTAGACGCGATTATAGCAATTCAAATAGTATATTTAATACTATAATCGATATCCTCGCCGTCCTAGCGATAGCAGCTGACTATGAGAGGGCATTTAGTACTACCAAGTTAACCCTCACGTCGTAGAGGCTTAGTATGAAGCTGGATACTATAGAGAGTCTCTAGCTGATGAAAAACTAGCTCAAGAGGGGGGTTATGCTATAGAATAATAAGTTTGGGCTGCTGGGCTCGTTATGAATAGCCTTATATATATCAATTAGGTAATCGTAGATCACGTGTTTTATATAGCGATTAAATTAAATACCTTATAAGTTAGCTAACTAATTAAAAACACTAAGAATAATCTCATTAACAGCAAGTATGGGGGTCAGAATTGACTTGCTTGCACTTACGGGGGCGCTGGTACTAATAAGGTATTAATAGGGCTTATATAGACTTATAACTTTATTATAGGAGTTAAGCAACTCCTAAGTGCGCGCAGCTTATAACTCTTATGCCTCTATCTGCTTTTTAGCAAACTACTCTATCTTAGAGTAATAGTAATAGAGCTCCTTATACTACTTATATAATAGTTTAGTCTACTTCTCAGCCTCCTTAGAGAAGTACTACTAATAAATAGCAGCCTTATCTAAAGTAGCTACCTAATAATCCTCTATCCCTATAGCGATTTCTACCTCCTTAGCCTTATACTTCTTAGGTATAATATTAGTATTATTCTTCTTAGCCTAGAGGGCTTTCTTAACTATAAGCTAGGTAATAAGGATCTCCTCCTAAATATAATTAGAAACTAGTAGTTAAGCACTAGAGAGGCACTAGGTAACTTACCTTATTCTTAGTATACTAGGCCTGAATATTAAGCTTAGAACTACCCTTATCTATAAGGCGCTTAAGCTTATTAATAATACTTATTATATAATAGATAGGCTATAAAGAGTTAGTAGCTAAGGATTAGAAAATAATTAGCAAAACTTATATTAATATAGGCTTTTCTATTACCTAGTTTATTATAATACTTATATTTAATAGAGGTATCTAAAAATATATAAATTAGTAATAAATTCTAAAGCTAAAGCTAGCAAAGTATTAGATATATACTAGCTAAGGACTAAGTACTTACTATTACTCTTAAAATAAATAATTAAGCTTATAAGGAGCTTAATCCTAGGGATATTATTCTTAGGTAGCTCCTACTTTGCTTATACTAAGAGGTAGTAATAGCAGGAGCATACCTAGAGCTTACCTATTATAGGGATATAGGAGGTATCTAGTATATTAGTAGGGAAGGGGGTAGTATTAGTAGCAGCAGAAGATATAATAATAAATTTATTATATAGTAATTAAGATAAAGTTAGTAGTAGGGGAGCGAGAGACTAATAGTAACTTATTAGTATTATAAACCTAAAGAAGTAAGAGGAAGGATTTAATAGGGTGAAATTTCAAATAATATTTATACTTTTTAACTCAATACTAAAGTTAGCTTTTTATATAGCTAAAAGGAAGATAATCCCTAAATGATTATATTATCTGACTTTATTTAAACCTACTATATATAAGGAGGTATTAGATAACTAGTAGATAACTACTAGTAACCCCCTATATAATAATAACCTCCTTTACCACTAGAGGGGGAATATCTTTATTACTCCTATAAAGCTATTAAAAATATAATAATAAGTAGAAGATATAATAATTTAGAGGGTAAATTTAAAGTAATAAAAATAAGCCTAAATAATAATATATTTTAATATAACCTTATAAAAGAAGGAATAAACCTTGTAAGGGAATTTAGCTATAGATATCTAGATAATTACTAAGTAATAACCTTTTAGATAGAGAGTTGTAAGAGTAGCTAAGATAGAGGATAGGTACCCTATTACTAGCTAACTACTCCTCTAAGCTCCTCTAAGCACCTTTTATATAGAGAGCTATAAGAATAGCTAGGGTAGAGGATAAGTATCTTATTACTAGCTAACTACTCTAAGCTTCTCTAAGCTATAAAGTCCCTTAATACCTAGGTATGGAGCTATAAGAGTTACTAGGATATAGGATAAGTATCCTATTACTAGCTAACTACTCTTCTAAGCTATTTAGCTATCTAAGGAAGAGTTATATAGCTAGAACTAGGGATATTAAATTCTAAACCTATAGGAACTAGAAACTAGGAAAGCTTATAAGAAGGGTTATAAGTAAGCACTAGGTATCCTCTAGATAACTATTAAATAGCTTAGTCTAAAGATAGACTAGTTTAGAGAGGGGGGATCGTATTATAAGCTAGAATAAGATTATAAGGAAAAGGGCTCATTAGACTATCCTAGGGAAGTCTATAGAAGGGGAATACTAAGTAGCCCCTTAGGTAATAAGCTATCCTAGGGAAGTCTATAGGAGGGGGGTATTAGGTAGCTGCCTAGATAGGTCCTCTAGCTCTCATATATCCTTATATAATAAGTTAGAGGGCTAGAGAAGAATGAATATTCCACCTTATACCTATCTATACTAACTCTCTTACTCTATATTATACCCTTTTATAATATGGAGATAGACTTGCCTAACCGTTGTAATATTTATCTTAGTTCTATCTCAGGAGTCGGGTGAGGATATAGAGGTTATAGGTATTAGTAAAGAATCGTCTTATCTTATACAGGGCTGCTGCTATTTAATAAGAAAGGGGAGTAGCATATTAGGGATATTATCAGGGGATTATTAGCATTTCCTAGAGACTACCCGCATTATGGTATTAATTACCTTTATAGAGCATAAGAAAATATATAGATATGCTCGACGTTAAAGAAGTAATAGCTCTCTATAATAAACTAGATTAAGTTAAGCTTATAGTTAGGTTCCTGCTAATAACAGATAGATAATTTACTAGCTATGCTTGCTTAGGCAAGGATCCAGGGGCCTATTACCTTATTGCTATAGCAAATGAGGTATATAATTAATAGCATAGCAATAAAAACCTCAGCAATTAAAATCACATATAAGGAGCGAGTAATTTGCTTAAGATAGCTAATAGGTAGAATCTAGTAGCATAGCTATAATTATAGTTATAGTTATAATTATAACTAGGAGGCTATATATCTGAACTTGCCCGGACTTTCGCCTGCGCAAGCCCTCGGAGCCTAGCTAGCAGGCTTCCTTCTATTAATAGGTTAATAGTAATATCAGGAGAAAGTGAGGGTTATATCTGAAATTAAGGTGATTTAGGTCTTTATAATAAATCGTTTAGGTAAATGCTAGAATAGTCGAAGGTAGCGAAGGTATATAGTTATATGCAGGAGGCCTAGGGCATTAAGTCACATATAGCAGCCTATAGGATGCACTAGGTCAAAGTTCAAATAATTAATACGTGTATGGTATAAGGGGTAGGAATTACCTAATATAGCTAGTAGTCCCGCTTTAAAGTATTATTAATAAAGTATGAGTAGCTAGAAAATTTAGGTAAGTAGGAGGTCTATACCCCTATACCTATAAAAAGTGAACCCTAGGCCCCTGCTAAAGTCTGACTTCTAGCTTATACTTATAGTGGTCTTCCCCCTATATTTATAGCATATAATAGCGCCTACCCTACCTAACTACCCTGCACCTAACTACCCTAACTACCTTAACTACCCTGCGCGTAACTGCCCTAACTGCCCTGCCCTAGCTATAACTGCCCTATACCTAACTGCCCTAACTGCCTTAACTACCCTGGCTGCAACTACCCTAGCTGCAACTGCCCTATGTATAACTACCCTACCCTACCTATACTTACCCTTTTTGCTCTAGACTCGCGCAAGTACCTCGCCTAGTAATTATTAGCTAATTAGAACCCTTAAAAAGCCTCCCCTTAGGTATAGGCTTATTAACCTAATGCAGAAAGAATTCAATTTTAACCTAGTATATCCTGCAGGCTGCTATAGTTATATTAAAATTTAACCTATTTCCACGTCTATAGACCAGGCAGGTGCTCTGCTAGGATTTTTCCTAACCTAAGGTAATAGAGTGCTACCCTATGCTAGAGATGCGCTGAGATTATAGGGCTTATAGTGCTATAGGAACGTTCTATGCAGCACTTTATGATCATAGGGTCTAGTTTTAGAAGCCTATTCTACTAAGGTAAATATTCTAAATAGGTGCTCTCCCCTGCGCTATTTCTAATACCTTAGGTACCTAGGCTCACCCCTACTAACTATTCCTCCCGCACTTATAGCTATTATTAATTAATAAACCACTGTAACACACTATAGTGCTCTATTTAATGCATATATATCCCTAAATGGTATGATACTTAGCCTTCTAATATGCTAACTATACTATATGCAGTCTACTAGATTTAACTCTAAAATAGGGAAAAGGTTAGCATAGAGTACTAGAGCTACTCTAAGAGAAATAGATGCTATAGTATTAGCTTATAGTAATATAATCTAGCCTAGGTTAAGATAGAGATATAGAGGGGGGCCTAAGGTTATTATATCAGAGGCGCCTTAGGAGGGCCCTAACTAGGGAACAGCGCCCCCGCAAGTGCAGAGCATTCAGCAAGTAATATAAGTCAACTAAGCAAAGGGAAGCTATTACTACTTCCTAATCGAGTAAGTAAGCAGCCTATAGACTTATTAAATGCCTTAGTATCTTATATATATATAGATCTAGCTAATAGGAGGCTATAGATCAGCCCCCGACCTATTTATTTAGGCACGCCTAGCTACTGAAAGATGCTACTATTACTAACCTCGCTATTATTATATATGTTATTGAAGTTATTCAGGCTACCCTTACTATACTAGATAGAGGCGGATCTTTTTGAAAAGTTAATAATAAGTAGACGCGATTATAGCAATTCAAATAGTATATTTAATACTACGATTAGATATTAGTTATAAAAGGTTTTTATTATTATATATTATACTCTTTATTTACCCCCATTACCTTATTAAACTTCACGATATCTACTACTACTATTGCCTCCTCCTCCACTGCTAACGCATATGCAGTTTTACTCACCCCGCGCCTGCAGATCTCTATATAGATTATAATAGCCCTTACCATTAGTATCCCTCTAAATGCTATAATTAACGACCTATAACCTATTATTATAGGTAGTAAGAGGTATTTCCTTGAGGAGCAGTTAGCTTAGCAGAAGGGCTAGGGTTAATCTAGCTAGGTTTGAGACTATAGAGACTTCCTCGTTAAGATTATCTAGGGCTAGGCTAGGGCCTCATTTTAGAGTTGCTAATAATACGACTTAAAGGGGACCCCTAGGATCTTTAGCGCTATTACTACTACTACTGCTATAGAGCACTTAGTATAATATATTATCCTAAGCTTTTTGCTTATATAAAGTCCACTCTAACGAGGCTAAAGTAGCTATCGTATATATAGGATCTCTACCCTCTTAGATAGTGATTCTAAGGCTAATACTTATACCTCCTCGAGCAACCTATTAACCCCTCCTCTATATAGGAGGGTACGCTTTAATAATAGTAATATACCTAAGGCTAAGATCATAACTCTAAGGGATCTCTACGTCGCCTCTATTATCTCTACTAACCTCCCTTTTACTTACTTTAAGAATACCTTCCTCTAATAGATCCTATAATACTATAATAACGAGGTTACTAGCGAGGTCCTATAGGGTTATATATCTATTCAGGACTATCTCCACGACTTCTGCTAGCACGGAGAGGATCTCATAACGACTAAACTCCACGTAGTAGTATTAAAAATATACCTTTTATTCGATCTATAGTTATTACCTAATATCTACGCCTTTATAGGCGTTATATATCACTTTATCGATACTACTAGTATATTATAATCACGCCTCCTAGGCTTCTCTTAATACTATAGAGACTATAGTAGTAGTACCCTCTCGGAGACCCTCCTTAACGTTATTAGTTAATATAAGATCTAGGACCGGATTGGAGTAACTATCTCTAATAACGTAACTAATAATAATACCTGCCTCTATGCCTTCTATTAGGATATATATCCCGCGATAATAGAGATAGATATCCAGGCCCGGCATATAAGGTGCTATAGCTATATACTTAACCTCGCAGCCTAGGCCTTTTTATTTAGTACTAATAAGGAGACCTTTAAGGCGGAGTTAGAGTATTACTAGCTTATTTAATATTATAATAATAATCTTAATCTCTAGCAGAGGCTCGGGCCTATTAGCTAGCTCCGGAATATTATTAAGTATATCTAGGCCTCTCCATAATAGAATAAATAGTACTAGAAGGCTATAGCTAACATAATAGAGATACTAACTTCTAGATCTTCTCTAAGTTATCCTATGAGGCCTAGCTTATCCTTAATAATAATACTCGCTAGAATAGTATATATCTTATAATTAAGAGAGCTATTAAAAAGAAGACTAAGATCTAGTCTTTTATACTATTAAATAATAATAATAATAATATTAAATAGCATATCCTAGAAGCAGATCTACTATCTTATAATAACTAGAAGGTTCTTGCTAAGATAGGTATAATCCTAGAGCCCTTTTGTTACTAGACGAAGAGGTATAAGGGCTAGGGGGTTAAGGATAGGTATAGTTAACTATAGGAGGTTATAATAAGCTTGGAATACCTCTTTTTGCACCTTATTAACTAGAAGACCTACTATAACTCCACGATCTCTCTTCTAGTTAATAATCCTTTTAAGGACTTATAGCTATCTTAAACCCGATCTAGAAGGCCCTATTATTGCTAGTATAACAACTAGGCCCTCCTAGATTATATACGTAAAGACTAGGCATCTCTAGCCCCACGATCCGCTTCATGATTCAACTCTCTTAATAAGAAGTAGTAGTCCTTCCTCTATAGTAGTATTAAGTAGTTATAGTAGAAGCTCTTTTACTACTATAATAAGTTAGGGGAGTTATTGCTATTTTCTAGTATAATTATTCTCTACCTGATATATAGGATCTTATACTTACGAGATATATAGAGTAATAACTACTAAGAGGGATAGGTTAATAAGGCTTAGAAATCCCTTATAGAGTATTATAATAAGTAGTATTAACTAGAAGAGGGTATCTCTAGCTATAGAGGGCAGCCCGGAGGCCTTGCTATTAACCTAGGGGCTTGAGATAATAGTAATAGTTACTTCTAGTAATAGGTTAATAGCTAGTACTAGTAGACCCCTCCCTAGATAGATAAGCTCGATCTCTACCTCTATTAACCTCTAGAGGAGACCTGTCACAGTCTTCCTACTAGCCTGGGGCTATAGTAGGGGTTGCTAAGACTGCGAGTGAAATAAGGAAAAGAGCAATGCAAGCGTGAACAATAATAAATAGTGCAATAGGCAATCATAGGTATATCGTGATGTATTCTATAATAGCTAAGCCTTCTAAGCTTATCTACTAGAAGTCTCCTACTTAAAGGATAGGCGTTAAGCCTAACTATAGTTATATAGAATACTATATAATAGCTAATTATATCACTAAAAGGCGTATAATATATACCCCCTTTTTAAAAAGTAATTATCCTGATTACTATCTCTATCGATCTAGGATATATATGCTTAATATCCCTTCTCTCCTTCTTTATATCCTAATTACTAGAAATCACTATAGCGTTATTAATCAGGCATCGCGCTAGCAGAGGAGTATATTAAACTTAGATATCTACTAGCGCTTAGCGGTATTATTATTACTAGTATCGCTAGGTATAAGTTACTTATTGCTAGCATGCTAGAGACCCTCGATTATAGTATAGAGGTTTGCGATCTTGGTGCGAAGGCTTGTAATCTCCTTAGTCTTAATTATATTAATAGCTATATAAATCTTATTAGCAACCGCCTGCTTAGATATACTATTATTCTTAAGTTTAGCGAGATACTCGCTAATAGCATTAATATTAATAATATCCATATTAGCTATATTAGTCTCTATGGTATTGAAGCGAGGAAGGATTTCCTATCGGATGCTATTAATAATAATATTAATATTGCCCTTAGCCTTATTAGCGAGGTCCTTTGCGTTTTTAGCATCCTTGCAGGCTAATAGGTCTATAGTAGTGATATTGCTAATATTAATAAGCGGGGCGATAGAAAGGAGGTCGATATGGTTTATTGCTATGAGGTTGCTAGCGATAATTCTATTAGTATAACTATAAGCGTTGCAAAAGTATGCTGCGAGGACTTAGGTGCGACTAGGGAGAAGCTTGCTATAGGCGTTATTATTAATATATATATTATATACTTATTTAAGGGTATCCTAGATATATTTAATATAGAGGTTAGAAGATATATTCTTAGATAGCTCGATGCTATTAAGGATTTTCTCAATCTCCTTAACGAGGATAATATTAGAGTAGTATAGAAAGGTGTTATTAATGCAAGCCTTTGCTTTATTAATCTACTAGCACTAGGCCGTAGGGCTAGGGCAGCCCTTCTTAGGAGTCTTATAAGGAGTAGTAGCTATAGTTTTAGCTAGGGTAGGCTCCTTAATATTAGTAGTAGTGCTAGTGATAACGCGGATTAGCTTAATAGCCTAGGTATCGTTATTCTAAATATTATTAGTATTATTATTAATAACCTACTCGTATTAGGTCTTAGCATCCGTAGCGAAAAAGTTCTTCTTAGCTGCCTATTTGCCCTTCTTATAGTCCTTGCGGGACTTCTTCTTCTTAGCAGCAGACTTGCGAGTCTTAACTAGAGTGCTAAGGTTAATACTATAGTTACTAACCTAGTTATTACTACCTTAGTTATTACTACCTTAGTACGGGGAGACGGGGTTAAGCACCTCGTTATTCTAGGGGTTAGTACCCTCATCTTAGATACTACTATTATTAGATAGGTGAGAGGATAGGACCTCGTAGTTATTAGTAACTTCCTTACCTTTAGAAGCTATTATCGTAGTAGTATTAGTTAGGCTAGCGTTTAGGAGGCTATATTTAGCAGGTTAGGATAATATTATTACTTATTATAGGAGGTCTATTAGGTAATAATTAGCATATAGGAGAGAAATAAATAAATAAAAAGTATAAGTATACTTAAATAAAAGTAGGCAGGTATAGTAAATAGAAAGGAAAGTATAGAAGGAAAATTTTTTTTTATAATAGGGGTTAGTAAGGAAGGCGTGTAAAAGTTAGCACCCTCCGCTCCTTCCTATTTATTTTAATATAAGATAGAGAGATCGAGGGAAGAGTAGTTAATAGTAAAAAATAGTAATAATAAAGGGAAGATTTATAATCCTAATATTAATTTAGGATATATATATTTATCCTATTAAAAGGATAGGAAAACTATTTAGTTATATATAAAGTGCGCGCCTTCTTATAGCTCTTTTAGTATCCTAATCGAGGGGGAATTTAGCATTATACTTATTAATAAGATCGTTTATATTAAGTAATAGGGAGTCTCTTTATTCCTAGGTATTATCTTTTGCTATAAAGCCTTTCTATTAGATAAGGTATTTAATAGTAGGTTTATAACTCCTCTATAAGACTCTTTATTTAACGATATAGTTAAGTTCCTACTCCTTATTACTATTAACCTTAATAGGCTTCGGTAGCGGAGTCTTATAGTTAAATAGGTCTTCTCCCTAGGCTAGCTTATATAGCTAGGCTATAGAGAGGATTAGGTAAACCCGCTAATACTTAGGAATATCTACCTCGTAGGCGAGAGGACTAATAATACGCTTGATTCGGAAGGGTCCTATCTATCTAGAGGTCTATTTACTATTATATTATCCTAGCAAATAGAATCCTTTGCTAAGTTATATCTAGACTTCATCCCCTTTATTAAAAGTTATATTAGTATAGTAGTTATTATATCTTTCCTTATGCAAGGCGTTCGCTATATTAATAAGCAGCAGTGCCTCCTTCTAATATATCTCCCTAAGGATAGTAAGGCTCTTAGTCGGGGCGCTTGTTTATATAACTATATTGAGGATACTTTATAGCTTAAATCCGAGCATAACCTCGTTTAGCAATCGTCTAATTATAGCAGATAGGGAGTTATTAAGATTATACTATAGGGCAGGTAGTACGTTAGTCTATAGTATATTAGGGGATTTAGACGTATAGAACTATATTATAATTTCAGCAGTCTAGTTTATTCTTTTGCTTTGCCCGTCTATCTAGGGGTAGTATGCTATTAAGAGGAGGAGCCTAATATAAAGGGTATTAAATATCGCATGCTATATTATAGAGATAAACTTAGGATCCTAGTTACTAATAATATAATATAGAATTCCCTAGTCTAAGAGGAAAAATACATAGAGTAGGACTATCGCTTATTCTTTTGTTCTATAGGTTGAATATCCTATAAGAAGGATTATCTTCTTTGAGAATTTATATATTACTATTGCTAATATATCTAACTCCGGGAAACCTAGCAGGGCATAGGGACTTCCGTGGGATAGCACCTTAGGCATATTAGTAATAAAGTCTATAGTAACGGTGTTATAAGGGATATTCACGATAGGGATAGGTTATAGCTATCCTAGTAGCCTTTAGCGGTCGATTTAGTTCTCTTTATACTAGTTGTAGTAGGTGATATATCGTTATATGAGCGACTTCTTATTATAAAACTAAAAAGTCGATATTTCTGCTATTATGCAGTCCGCACTATAGTCCGCACTAAAGTAGTATTTTTTATTATAACTAAGGCGGAGAATCGCAGGTACTAACTTGCGCGGGATGCAGAGTCTCTAGGTGCTATTAGTAGCTATATAAAGGATAAGCCCTTCTAGCGATAGACTCTAAAGAGTTATTTAATAGCGTTTTAGGGCTCTTCTAGCAGCTCTAGCGCTATTTTCCTTAGTAATAGTATTAAATAGTAACTATTACTTGCCTAGTTCCTTCTGCTAGGATCGGAGTTATTTGAGAATTTTGCTATACCTCGTGTCGTTAGTATAATTATCTATAATCTTAGCGATAAAGTCCTCCGAAATGCTCATAGTTATCTCCCCTATTACTCCGTAGGCTTATGACTTCTCAGCTGACTAGTTAACTATGCTTATAAATCCTATATTATTATCGTTATTATCGCTATAGGTTATTTCTATGAGAACGTCGCTATCCTTAAACTTATTAGCTTATCCTAAGGCTATAAGCAACGGTAAGCGCGAGAGGGCGTCGGGGATAATATTAAGCTTCCCTAATATATAGGTAACGTTGAGGTTGAATTGCAATAGGTAGTTCGCAGCGCTTGCAAGCTATAGGTTAGCCTTATTAAGGTCTATAGTTTATAGCGAGGTATATATAAGAATTCCCTTTATAGCTACGTGATCTATAAGAATTTATATAGGGTGCTTATTCGATTGCACGAGCTTATAGAGCTTCTTTATAGCCTATAATACTACTACTACCTCCGCCTCTATAGCGAAGTATTGCTTTTCTAAGGGTGATATAACCTTAGATAGAAAAAGCACTAGTTAAACGTAGATTTACGCAATATCTTTGCTAGGTATATTAGTACTATTCTATAGAATACCTAGTTAGAATACTATAAGCCTAAAGCCGCCTTTATAGGTATTAACCTTAAAAAATATAGGCTTATTTGGGTTATAGTAGTATCTTATGACCTAGTTATAGAGATTCTCCTAGAGGGCGTTCTATACCTCTTGCTTGCTTAGTATTAGCTCGAATAATACCTTTTAGACCCTCTTTATTCAAACTACTTTTAATAAACTATTAGGAAGTATGTTTTTATTACAAAGTTTTATAATAAGATAGGTCTTTCTATCCTATAGTAGCGTTATAATAATATTATACTAGGGTATATCGCGTTATAGCTATCTAGCTATTCTAAGGTATCTCTCGATATTATAGAGAGTTTTTAGGAAGCGGAGGTTCTTAAAGGCTGCGATCCTATCCTCTATTTATTTAATACTATTAGTATTTATAATATAGCTAAGGAGTCTTACTTTAGGAAACCCTGCAAAGGACTTCTTAGGTCTAATATAAAGGTAGTTATTCTCGAAGAGCTTGAGAATAATATCGATATGCTAGAGATAGTCCTCGTTATTATTGCTAAAAATAATAATATCGTTAATATATACTTAAGCAAAGTGCTAGTAGTTATGCAGGAGGCGGTCTATAAAACGCTGGGCATAGGCTAGCGAGTTCTTAAATCCTATGAGGATAATATTAGAAACCTTGATACTGCGGGGACTTATTACTACTATCCTATTATAATATCTCGAGTAGATTAGTAGTTAGTAGAAGAACCTAGTAGCGTTAAATATCGTTATACGTTTCTTCCCTCTGAGGGTATCTATTATATTATCTAGTTAGGAAGCGGGTATACGTCCGGGATAGTGATTTGGTTAAGAGGGCGAAGGTTAATAACGACCCTGCCTTTTTTTATACTATTAACTACTCGCTATATAATAAAGAGCGGATAGATAACTAGGATTAGCCTATCACCCTATACTATCTTGCTATCGGTATATATCTTGCTATAGATATTCTTAATAACTTCGAGGTCTTTAGCGCTAAGGGGGTAAGGCTTTACTATAGCCTTCTGGTTTTGCTACCCTTTAATAAGCTTAATATATATATATTAGTCGTCCGGCATAGGTATGATCCCCTTATTGCAATAGACGTCTCAGTTATTGAGGATTTCCTTAAGTCTACTAGTGAAAACTATATCCTAATTATAAACCTCGACTCCGTCCTTGCTCTATATAACTAGGATATCTTTTAGCTTAGATATTCCATAAGATAGAATATTATCCGCTTAATAAGGCAGTCCTAGGCTAGATTTAGCAGGCGGGTTTATAAATTACGCGCTAGCTACTATATTACTTATAGCCCTATCGAATTCAGATTATAAGAACTAGCGCGAGTTTAATTCTCCTCTTATAAGGGTGATAATATCTGCGTAGTTAATAAGGTTAATAGTCTCCTCTACTTCTATTAGAATAATATAGCCTAGCTGCTATCCTCTTGGGATTATTATTAGCCTATCCGTTATATTTCGCATAAGGATAAGCTTAGGGTTATCTGCTATAACCGTTATATTAACTACGCCTATATGACTAGATTGAAACTGCTAAGTATTAGAGCCTTGCTAGCTTGACTTAGGAAGGTTGATAAAGCTAGTAATAACGAATGCATCGCTCTGCAGGGGAATAACTACGGTATAGGTATTATTAACTCGTCTAGTTACTAAATGCTATCTCCTGAACTGAACTAGATGCTGCATTCCATATACTAAGCGGAACTTAACTATACCCTTATTAAAGTCTATAACTAGCCTATGATCTTTATAGAACGGTGTTCCTAATAGAAGATTCGCTCTGAGGGTATTTATAACTCTAGCTATAATAATAACGTGGCTATTAATCTCCATATTGCTAATAGTGCTTAGGATATAAAAGTCGAATATAACCTGCTCTATTACCTAAAAGGTTAAGTCTACTGCATTTATCCTCTATAGTTTTATTATTTAAAACGTGGGATTCTATGCAAAGCATAGCACCTAATTCCTATTAACTAGAGTTATTAAGGTGCTTATATCGATATAGACTTCCTCTAGGCTAGCTATATTATCGCTTTTTATATTAAAGCGGAGATATATCTATTTAGCTAGTATTATTTATTTCACTAGTTTTACCTAAGCGTTAATAATTTGGTTTTTCTTAAGTAATACCTATGCGTTATTTGCTAGGGGAATCGTAACGAGACCTGCGAAATTTACTATATTATTAACGTAGTATATAGCAGAGTCTATAACTAAGGTAGTTAGGGAGATTGCTAGCAGGCTTCTCGCTATAACTACGACGTCCGTTATCTAGCCTGCTATTTCCTCTTTGCGCGGTTACTCTGATAAGGCAGCTGAATCGTAGGGGACTTCCTATATATCTAGCAGGATATAGCTGCTATCGACGAGGTTATCGATATTACGGTTGTTATTATAATCCTCCTATATATAATAGGCATCTAAGTCTATCTAGCCTAGTCTATTATATTTTATATAACGTCGAAAACCCGGGTTTCTCTATAGCTAGTTCTATAGGCAGCGATCTTTCTAGTTTTAATAGTTATTAGAGCGCTAGAAGCGTTACTAAGGTTAATAACGTTATTAGGGTTGCGGATTATTATAATTATCCTATTAGAAGTCTTAGTTATTCTATTATCCCTTATTACTATTTTATATTACGTCGTCGGATTCTTCTGATTTATAGTTAATACTAATTAGCGCCTGGAGTCTGCGCTAAACTGCTTTGCTTTTTTTCTTAGCTATATTAAGGTAATCCTCGAGAGTATTGCTATTAGTTAGTTTATCTAGGAATTGCTAAAGCTCTAGGTTGATTGCGTTATAGAAGATCGTTAATAGCTAGCTAACTATAGATATTAATCCTATCTACGCTCTATTATATTTAAAATAGTTTTAGATAAAGTTATAAATATCTCTATCTCCCTTGAGGTCTTCTATAGTAAACCTATGCATAGCAATCTATTAGATAGACTCCTATTAGGTTAGTATAAAACGTCTCCTAATAGCATTATATAGGGCGTAATATCCCGCGCAGAGGTAGTTCTATCGTTTAATTAGCCTGAGTTAGTATTCCTACTAGCTAAGTGCTTTCCCTTATAGTAGAGAGCTCTAATTCTATATAATCTCTAAAGCTATAGCTAGGCTAGTGGTTTTAGTATCTAGGCTAGAGATCTATAGATCTATCTCCTTATAATATAGAATATCCTAGTTATAAAAGATAGGCTCTATGCTATACTTCTTATTAATATCTAGCTAAAAAACACTATATTATTAGGCAAATCTACCTTCCTATCGAGTTCCTATAGGCTATAGCATCCTAGTATTAGCCTTAAGCTAGCTAAATACTTAAAGGAGTAAAGCCTTGAGACCCTAGGCTAGTAGCTCTAGGTAGGGCCCCTAGGATAATAGTAAGAATATTAATAGTAGCGCTAAATTCTATTATAGCAGCTAGGTCCTCCTTACTAATATATCCTACTTTAGCAGACCCGTAGTAGTATTATAAAGAATTTATAGTATTCTATAGATTTTTCGCTCTAATAGTCCTATAATAATATCTTCTAGCGCTATAACTCGTAATTTAGGGTTTTTTCTGCTCTTATTATAAATATTATTTACTATAGCTCTTGCTTTAATAGGAGGTCCTAGGGGTTCGATATCTAACTAGCTAGACTAGATAGGAGTTATAACTCTTTCGTCTCTTAGGGGCAGAAGGGTGATTCTCTCGCTAGCTTTATAAAGGCTTTCTTCTCTAGATAGGGGTATAAAAAGTGCTATTATTGCTAGAGTATCCCTTATAGCTACGATCGTGTTAATAATACTAATTAATATAGTTATATAGTTATTAGGCTTAAGTATCTAGTAATAGTATAGATTAGCTTTTGCCTTCTAGCTTATATTAATAATATCTATATAGGGTATATAGTTATTATCCTACTCGAGAGAGGTGAAGTTTGCTATCTAGTTGCGAAATCGTTTGCTAAGGCTAAGGGTAAAGTTATAATCCTTATAAGCCTACTAGAAACTATAGAGCCTGCGAGCCTCGTTATAGTATCCGATTCTAGCTATATCTCCTATATTATAATATTCCTCTATAAGAGAGGGATTACTATGCTAATTTGATATTAAACTCGAATAGTTAGCTATATAAGTTAATAGTTAAGACCTCTATCTCTTTAACTTCTTTAACTTCCTTCTTTTTAGTATATAAATACTTTTAGGAGGGGGTTTTAAGGTTAAGTCCGAATCTTCTATCTTATTATAAGTCTTTATAGTATAAGGGAGGTCTTAGATAAGGAAAAAAGAATAGGTCGTGCTACTAGATATTATAGTCTTCCTACTAGCCTAGGGCTATAGTAGGGGTTGCTAAGACTACGAGTGAAATAAGGAAAAGAGCAATGCAAGTATGAATAATAATAAATAGTATAATAGGCAATTATAAGTATATCATGATATATTCTATAATAGCCGAGCCTTCTAAGCTTATCTGCTAGAAGTCTCCTACTTAAAGGATGGGCGTTGAGCCCAACCGTGGTCACGTGGAATACCACGTGATGGCCGACTATATCACCAAAAGGCGTGTGATAAGACCTCTAAGCCTATCTAATAGTAGCTAGACTATTTGGATACCTTCCTAACCCTCTCCTAGCTTATAATTAACGTCCTCGCTATCCTAGCAATAGCAGCTAACTATAAGAGGGTATTTAGTACTACTAAGTTAACCCTTATATTATAGAGTCTTAGTATAAAGCTAGATATTATAGAGAGTCTCTAGCTAATAAAAAACTAGCTTAAGAGGGGGGTTATGCTATAGAATAATAACCTTAGGCTGCTAGGCTTATTATAAATAGCTTTATATATATTAATTAGGTAATCGTAGATCAAGTGTTTTATATAGCGATTAAATTAAATACCTTATAGGTTAGCTAACTAATTAAAAACACTAAGAATAATCTCATCAACAGCAAGTATGGGGGTCAGAATTGACTTGCTTGCACTTACGGGGGCGCTGATCCTTTATCTAACTACTAGGTGATCACCTAGGTATATAAGGTAATCGCGATTAGTTAGCAGGACTAACTAATCACTAAGCGCTTCTTTATATGCTCTACTAATAATTTCCTTATCTTATTATCACGTGACTTATACTATAGTCCTTCCGTTCTAAGCGAGTCCCTATTATCGTCCCATACCCACTTCTGGGCACCCCCCACATTTGGGCACCCTATTTTTGATGCCCTCATATTAATATATATCAACTTCAACCAATATTTATTTATATTATAATGCTATAACGATGCAAATTTCGCTATTACTAGGGCTTTTAGACTCGCTGGATTTATCTATACTACTTTTAAGTTCGCCTACCTCGATTTAAGCCCTCCGAATAGCCTTAATATTAGCAAACTTCGAATTTAGGCTTATTCTAACCTTCTTCCGTTTCCTAGCCCTACTAGTATTAACCTCTGCCTAGAGTGCCTCGATCTTTTGCTAAGCTACTACTAATTAATATGCCTTCTTATTAAAGCCCTTCTAAACCTTTTGAAAAGGCAGGCGCTACGTATGCTTATCGTTATCTAGCTTGCTAAATAGGCTGAACTAATCCTAAAGCGTATCCCTCTTCTTAGGGGTTAACTAAGGGACTACTAATATATCTGCTGCCTATTTTTCACTTACTTTATTCTTAGAGAGCCCTTTATAGACCTAACTAGCTGGTTTAGCAGGGGTTAATATGTTCTCAAGCAGCAGAGGGCTTATAAGGGGTCTAGCTATACTAATAGGCTATAAACTAGCCTATTTCTAGCTACTAATAATATTCTTACTTATTAGGGCTGCCTTACGCGCCTTATTATATTATATAACGAAATTTCTCTTGCCTATAACTATACTAGCATCCTATTTAGCTAGTAATCTAAGCTCCTTCTTATATACTGCCTTGAGGGGCCTAAAGATAGACTTATTAAGTAGCTAAAGGACGTTTGATATATATACTAGTAAGAATAGCAAGTGTATCTTATTCCTGAAGCATATATATATAAAAGCAGTAGTCTTATAGCTTCTATAACTATCTAAGATCAATAATCTAACCTCTGAGGGGTCCTCTAGCTAGGTTAAAGGGATAAAGACCTCTATTAACTACTTAATAGCTATAGAGTCTGAAGTCCACCCGTTTTCTATAGCTATAAACTTCTAGGATTTATATAGCGTTAGATCTACAGGAAACTACTACTACTAGATATTCTTACCCTTATATATAATAAGTAGAGGCAGTGCCTTGCTAGTTATAGAGATATACTCGATTAGAGATATCTTGTTACGACCCGTAAAACAAGGATAACAGCTGAACGACCTACTTAGGCGTTAGATAGGATATTTATACCACAGAATCACGGGAACAATAGGAACTCACTCGGGAACAGAAGAACTATAGTATAAGTTATATAACGATAAGATAATAATTATTTAGGATTAAAATAATTAAATAAGGTTTAGGGGCTAAACGATTATTCTAAATTATTTTGATCTAGATCGACCTAAGGTATAAAGGAATAATAATTAGAACTAAAACTTATATATAGTATAACCCTAAGCCTAGCTTATAGTTAGAATCCTATAGCTCTTTAGCAATTAACTTAGTACTTATCCTCAGGATACTCTCAGCTTACCCTCACTATAAACCCCTTATTAAGTCTAAGACTTTTTACCTTAGCCTCTAAAGATCCGATCTACTATAGCCTATGACCTATAACTATAACTATAACCCCGCGTATTATTATAATATATTAATCCCTAGCTTCTATTAGCAGACCCTACTATTAGATAGCTAACTATAATACTTTAATTGCTCCTATTTAGTAAGTTAACTATTAATTCCTACTAATAGTATTAAAATAAAATATCTTCCCGCGCTTCTATTAAGTCGCCTACCCCTGGATCCTTATCCACCTCTAGAGGATAAGCCCCCTAGAGCCTAGCCTAAGAACTCGGGGACTAGAAGATAAAGGATAACTTAGATAATAAGTATAATACTAAAGAACTTAGATAATAGCTTAATAAAATTAATAATAACTTTAAGGAGATGCGAAATATATTTAACTAAAACGTTATAGCTCTTAAAGAACTCTAGGAATAAGCCCGTAAGAATCAGGACCTCGAGAAAGAAGTTATAACCCTCTAAGCTACTACTAATATTTTCTTAGCCTTAGTTAAAAGATAAGAATAACTTAAGCTTAACTCCCCTACTACCTTTAATAGGACTTAGGGATAACTTAAAGGATACCTAGTCTAGATATAAACCTACTAAGCCTTCTATATAAATACTTTCTAAAACGAAACTAAACGTATTATATATGCTACTACTTTCCTCAGAGGATAAGCCCTAGCTTAGTTCGAACCCCTCTAATATGAATAGTTAGATAACCCTATTAAAAATATAGCTACGAAGTTAAGGATATCTTCTTCAGCTTCGTAAGATATATTAAAGCCTTCTAGTTACTCTTCCTCGAACCTAATGAGAAGAGATAAGCTAAGTATAACTTATTATACCTAAGGTAGACTAAGTCCACCTCACTCTATATAGCTAAATTCTAAAGAATTATATCTCAACTCGATATAACTAATAAAAGCAAAGTATTTATATTCTATTAAGGACTTAAGGATAATATTAAAAACGAGATAGCTAAAGGTGATATACCCCCTAGTTTCCGAGACTATATCGAGTATATTATTAAAATTAATAACTAACTTTTCGAGCGCTATAAGGAAAAAGGCGAAAGGCGACCGAGCCCTAACTTAGGATGCAAGTACTAATAGCAACCCTAGCATAAGTCTAATAATTAGCAAAATAACAACAGGCCCTATAATAACTAGAATAGTACTTAATAGAGCACCGCCTATAGATAACATAGTAGACCTATAGATCTCAGCAAAATAACCAAACCTGATAATAAAAAGCCCTAGAACCCTAAGTGCTATAACTGTAATAGGCAAGGTTATATCGCTAAGGACTACAAATAACCTAAGAAGCTTCCCTAGAAGCTAGTAGCTAAAAGACTACGATAAGTAAATATAATCTCAAAAGCCCCCTATATATCCTTATTAT
Organism: Colletotrichum sansevieriae; assembly: GCA_026260285.1. NCBI lineage: Eukaryota > Fungi > Ascomycota > Sordariomycetes > Glomerellales > Glomerellaceae > Colletotrichum > Colletotrichum sansevieriae. The sequence continues at coordinate 8,858 of JAOQIF010000507.1, read as the reverse complement.
AAACCGGATATTATAATAATAATTGCTGAATCCACCTTAAAGACAAAGAAATATCAGGATACTACCCTTAAGATACTAATTCCGGACGATCTAGGTATAATATAATAACCAAAACCCTAGTAATAATATATACTAGTAATAGCAAGATCATAAGAAAACCTACCGAATAACTTAACGAAGTATTATAGATCTAACGCTTAGAGCTAGCTAATATTCCCTCGATACTATAGCAAACCTGCGAATAAGAACTTAAGGATAATAACGAATAGAAGCTCGTATACTTATAGCTAGCTAAGCTCGCTTACCTAGAACGTATCTAGGACAAACCTCATAACCTAATATAGGAAAGATAACTAAGTGCTATGCTTATATATATAGAACGATAAAAATATATATATAGAAACCCCGCTAAGATCGAATAAATTAACTAAGGACTTGAAGAATAAGTTAAAGAAGAATCTAATAAAGAACCGGAATATTAGCATAATCCCCTAGAGGAATAATAACTACTTAGCCTAACGAGTAACTAGAAATTTAGTAAACCTAAATCTAGGTTTAACTTAGATAGGATTCCCTATAATTCCAACTCTCTAGCTAATATAATTAACTAGAACATAAGATATTATAGCAGACTAATCCCTAGGATTAATAACTCTAGCTCTAAAGAAGAGGAACCTGAGAATAATATAGAAGAACCTAAGCAGCTTATGAAATTCTAAGAGGTTGATATACTATAAGATAAATAATAATAATACTTCTATAGCACCTTAGCTACTTAGCGAGACCAGGACTATACCCCCTAGCTATATATAGAAGACTACCTAGCGCTAAGAAGTAACTACTAACTCTACCGAACCCTCTTCTAGCCTTAGTGCTTTTATAATAGGTATAAAGAATATATAGGAGAAAAGCATAATTACTAATTCTATCCTAGGAGGCATAATAATAAGCCTATCTGGGAAATCTACTCGATATCTATTATAGTTAGATAGACTATAGTATTATTTGAAGATAACTTTATAATCTTCCGACCTAGTCTATAGTTTCCTATGCGATACTAGCATAACGATATAATAAAATAGGATAAATATTAATAAGACGAGTGCTAAGTATACTATTAAGAGAAAGCACGCGCCTAGAGAATCACGAAGAACAGACCTAGACCCCTATAGGTTAAAATCTATAAGAATAGCCTTACTAAGTTATAATAAGAAGGAAAGAGAATTATTTACCCCGGATAAGTAGAGTAGTTAAAAAACTAGATTTACTTACTAAAAAAGGATTATAATAGGTAATAAGGAAAAGATCTATTTACTAGATATTATAAGGATATAAGGGTAATATTAAACTCGAAGTTACTATTAACTAATAGATAACCCTCATGCTAATCGATAGCGGAGCTAAAGCTAATTTTATCGCCCCCCGAGCTATTAATAGGATAAAAATATAATAGGGAGGAAAAGAACGACTATACTCTTTATATATAGTAGAAGGAGAAGAATTCAAGTATAAAGGAGATACTATCTATAATAAGACTACGCTACTCGAGATACGCTACCTAGATCGGAAAGAGAGAATCTAATTCGATATTACTAATATAAGAACATATAATATAGTACTAGGACTACCCTAGCTATAAGTAAATAACCTATAGATAGATTAGAGCAAAGGCTAACTCTATTAGGACTATAATGATTTAGTCCCTAAGTAGCTCTATTAAAATCAGGCCTTAAATAGATCGATATTATAGCAAGGAGCAGCAAAACGATACCTCTACTACCTCAAGATAAAAGAAGCTATATTATAACTACTAAGAATAATAGATCTCAAACAAAAGAACGATTTACTTCTATCTATCCTAGAAGAATATAGAGTTTATAAGAAACTCTTTATAGCTAAGTTAGAAACCAGACTACCTAAATATACTAGCTTTAATTATAAAATCCCCCTTAAAGAAGGAAAGGAACTACGATTTAATAAGATCTATAGACTTAATCTAATAAAATTAGAAGCCCTAGATAAGTACCTCGAAGAAAATCTCAAAAAGGGATATATTAGACCTTTGATATTACTAGCAGGAAACCTAATCCTATTTATACCTAAGAAGAATAGAAAGTTATAACTATATATATTGCGATATCCTCACTTTGAGCCGCAGACTCACGGCCTACCACGTGACGTGCAGTATTATATAAGCCGCACGTGTAGATATTAACCTGTAATACGGGAGACCCTTCCGAATAGTTACTTCTATAATACACCTTTATTCCTAATAACCTGCGCGCTTATAACTTATAAGAGTTATAAGCCTAGCTCTAATAATAGCTTAAAAAACCCCTCTGCTATAAGTTATATATAGGAAACCTATTCCTACCCTTTTTATTAATTCCTTTACTATCCTTATTTATTATATCCTCTGCTAATAATAAGATTCCCCTTATAGGAGATATTCTCGCATCTAGAAGCAACTAGCTCGCATAGTATACCTATTTCGAGTTTTATGCGCACCTGAGAGGCCTCTAGGATTATATTAACCTAGATATAGATAATCACCCTAACCCTTTATAAGTAACTATAGCCCTAAAGATCTCTAAGTTTATTACTAAGTACTAAGCTCTCCTAAACGTGAAATACTAGGAAGAGTATGCTAAGTAGGTAAAATAGTATCTAGAGGAGGCTAAATATCTAATAGAGGCTCCTAAGAGTGCTCTAGAGAACGTCTATCTAACTATAGAGACCTAGGGAAGCGAGGAAGAAGTGAGTATTATTTCTAATAGGATAGGGGGATCGCCCTCCCTCCTAGAATCTCTATAAACGCCTTAGACTGCTATTTATAAGGATATAAATACGGATTATAATATAGTAATTAAGGATTATATAGCAACTTCCTTAGATCGGCAGACCCTCTTAATATATTACCTTAACCTCTAGATATAGGTTAATAAGATAGTCTCGAACCCTATTCTAACTAATGCCGAATTAGCTATCCTGAATAATAATACCTAGCTAAGGGTAACTCTATAGGCCCTTATATATAAGATTAAGAGGCAGCTTGCACCTGCAACGCTCGCAGTTGCTAATATAGCTTATAAAAACTATCTTTAATTGCTTAATAAAGCTAATTTAAATATTAACCTCTCTACTTAGTATATGGAGTAGTATTATTACTATATAGAAGCAAAAAGACTTAATATCCTAGAGGTCTAGGGAGAACTCGCGTTATAAACCTTCCTTAAAGCGGTTAGATACTAACTCACCCCGGATTAGGCTTATACTAAGCTTATATAGCTTGTTATAAATACTAGTTTAGGGCTTTTAATATATATATTAGAATAGTATAGGATTATCTTCTCAGCCCTAGCCCATGAATACTCGCTTACTAAGGGCTCTCGCAGATCGAATGCTCTATTTGCTACTTTAGGTAGAAGGTCTAATAACCCCTCTAACGCATATCTTAATAGCTACTTATATAGAGAAGAGCATTCTTAGACCCCTAAGATATATAGATACCTGGAGTATGCTTATAAGGGATCCTATAGGTTCTACTAGATCTCTATAGATAACGAAGAAGCTTAGGAAATCCTTTCTAGGCTTAATTAAAGCAAATAGTTAAATATAAGGGCTGCTATTGCACGCAAAGGATAGATCTCAAACTAAATAAGTAATACTAACTGCAGAAGAGGCGGATTATATAGCAGAAGAGGCTAATAGCGCGGAAATAGTAGTAGAAGAAGCGGTTAGAATAGTAGATATAGCTAGGGGTCGAATACTAGAGTCCTATCTAATATTATAGCTATATTAATCGATCTATAAAGCCTTCCTAAAGCGATTACGCTAGGGATATACTCGCTTAACGCCTCTGCCCCGCTATATATCTTCTCGCGTAGTATAGTTTATAATAACTGCAGTGCTATATACTTAGTTAATAATAAATCGCTATTACTAGACGACTCCTATATAGAGTCTAGCCCGGAAGATATTATGGAAGCGGGTATAACCCGGATCCTAGTTATAGGCTAGGGAACCTGCGTTCTCAAAGGGATCTTTAAGGGTTAATATAGATAGCGGTCGGGCAATCTTATACTTAAGAATATTGCTTATATTAAAGGTTTTTATATTAATATCATATCCGAAAGTCTCCTTAACGCATAGAAGATCTAGTTTTGCAGACTTAACTATACTTTATATATAGGAAACCTTGCTTAAAGCGTAGTTATTGCTATACTAATCTAAAAGCATGATTTAGTCTTCCTTAAATATAACCCCCTTTCTTTATTTCCTCTTAAAAGTATGCTAGTGAGTTTCGCGTATATCGTTACTATAACCTAGCTAGTAAAAGCCCCTTATAGATAAGATATATATAACTATTATAAAGATCGATTAGATAACGCATACCTATAGCATCTTCGTTCTAGGCACTTAGGCCCTGAGGCTCTCGAATGCATAGTTAAGAATATTCGGGGGGTGAAGATACGTAGCCTAATATAGATATAATGCGAAATATATGCTAGAACTTATATAAAGAAGGTTATCTCGCGCTCAAAGTCGGAAAATAAAGCGATTCGTCTATATTATTATATCTTCTGGGATATTTTCTATTACTATTTTGAAGCGATATTAGGAGCCCTCTATATCCTAATTATTAAAGATAAATACTTAGGCAAGCTTTAGGGTTTCTCCCTAATATAACGTTTGCTTAAGGAAGTCTTTATAATACTTTTCTACTTTGAACGCTAGGTTAGAAGGCAATATAAATTAGCGATTTATATTATCCGCTAGGATAATAAGATAGCTATAATCGCTATTAATAGCAGCACGCGCTATTAATACTAGGCAAAGAATAATAGAATTATACTCGAGACGCCCCTAGTAGATACGAAGGAGCTAGTAGGCAGTTTAGAGCGTGCTAGTTAGGAGGCGATTCTAAAAGGTATTAAGATATAAGAAGGAGCTAATCTTCCCCTAGAAATATAGCTAGAGTTAACTCTCATAGGGATTTATCTTTTTAACTAATCCCTATAGCAAAAGATTAATTAAAAGTTGCTAAATTAAGTCGAAGAAGAATAATATACTTAATACTTTTATTAGTAAGCCCCTTCCTATACGTCTATGATTAGGAGAGACCTTCAGCTATACTAAGGATAGATATATATATATAGCTATCGTGCATACCCGCTCGAAAAGGAATAAGAAAAAGGATAAGGAAGAATGCACTATAAGGTATATCCGCAGGGATATATTAGATACCTAGTTAGGTATATTAATAACACACACAACTTATACAGGATCTAGGTGCCCGCGCTCAAGAGAGTAATTATTATATATAATATATAGTTTAATAAGTCGAAGTTCTACTTAAAAGAGGATAAATATATAGTAATACTAGCTAAGATTATATATTATATCGTCGAATAGGAACTAGAGCTCGAGTTATTTCTAAATTTAGTACTCAAGCTTCTAGATATATAGGAATAGGCTAATAATATAGTAGAAGATACTCTCAAAGAGCAAGAGACCTTAAGTATATAGTTATAAGATATTATAATACATAAGGAGACCCGAAAGGAGGCTCTAGGAGGTCTTCCTACCCCTAAGCATACTCCAGGACCCTAAGTTGCAATTAGGAGCTAGAGAGGGGAAGCTAATATACTAAACTTATCTTATAACAAATCTTGCGAACAAACTAAGGAGGTTATAGACGTTTTAGAAGGGGATAATAATACTTATACTACTCCTAATAAAAGTCGGAGTAAAAATAGTAGACCCTAAGTTCGACTTAGAATACTAATGCTAGATATAGATCAAGAGAAGAAAGCATTAATACCTCCTGAGGGCCCTTTTAAGTCGAAAGATAAGATACCTAGAGTTATAAACTAGGCATATAAAGCAAAGGGCTTAGAAGAGGCTCCTAAAAGAGCTTATAATTAGAAGGATTATAGAAAGGCAAGCTATTTAAGCTAATATAATTAATAGCCTCTAGAGCGATTTAGAGACTTTATTTCATTTATTAATAATATCTTAGGGACCTATTCTAATATAACTAATAAGAGATATAAGTTGGAATAGCTATTCTCCGAGATTAATTACTAGGAAAAGGTTATTCCTATTAAAGACTAATACGCTTAGGAGGCCTTCTTTATAACGTTTATACCTAATACGAAGAAGGCAGCAGAAGAAGGTTCTTCTAGGCATATAACGCTTTATTTATATATATAAAGTCATACTAGAAATTAGAAATAGGAGTATAATAACGAGGATTTAGAACGAGATATATATATATCTAAGCTCTAATCGCCTCCCCGAAGCTAGAAAGAACTTCTAATGCTTCTGAAATATCTATATAAGCGCTTTATAGAGGTAGCAAAGCTTGAAATTAAGAAACTATAAGAAAAAGGAATATAGCGAGAAATCGACCGACGAGCTATACGATCGAGACCCCTACTCCTGAAATAGGTATTTATATATAAGGTTAATATAAATAGCAATCTAGAGCGTTTTAAGGCTAGGATCTATATATAAGGAGACCTCTAGCAAAAGAGCAGCCTAGAAAATATATATATAGCGACTCTTGCTATAAAAACGTTTCGCATTGCGATAGCCCTAGCTACTTAATTCGACCTTAAAGTATAGCAATTCGATATAGATAACGCTTTCCTAAATATAGAGAGGGATCTAAATAAACCTCTAATTTACTATTAACTCCTAGAGGGTTTTAAATATAAAGGAAAGTATATTAAACTTAATAAAGCTTTATATAGCCTCAGAGATATGCTACTTCTTTAGTATAAGTATTTCTTAATAACTCTAAAGAAGCTAGGACTTGCCCTAAGCTTAGAAGAGGCATATCTCTTCTAGGATCCTAAATATTAGGTTCTAGTTTTATTCTATATAGATAATATTCTTATTCTATACTACTAGGAATACTCCTCTAGAGCGAAACGGATTATAAACGGGCTAAAAGCTGAATATGAACTCAAAGACTAAGGTGCTATTGAGTATTACCTCGGGATCCGAGTAGTTAGGGATTATATAGCCTAGAAGGTCTATTTAATATATAACTCGTATATTAAGAAGGTTATTAAGCGTTTCGATCTTTAAGAAGGAATATATCCTATAACCCTATTACCCCTTATAGAACTTAAGAAGAATAAGGAATAAGCTTCTCCTATATATATAAAAGAGTACTAGGAGAAAGTCGGTTCTATACTTTATTTAGTAATAATAGTATATCTAGATATAGCTTTTGCAGCTGCATATCTCTCGTAGTTTCTCACGAACCCTTCGTTAGCCTATATAGCAGTAGTTAACTAGACGATCCGATACCTCTATATAATATGATTCCTCGCTCTTTGCTTTGGAAACATAGGGGGTATATAGGCTCTCTAGATCGCAGGTAACGCTTCGTTTGTAGATAATAAAGAAACGCGGAGATTAGCCTAAGGATATATTATATTCCTCTTTAGAGGTGTGATATATTAGAAAGCTATATATTAAAATACTATTATAATATCTATAATAGAAGCAGAGCTTCTAAGCCTTGAGAATACTATAAAAGAGGTAATAGCACTCAAAAGACTCTTCCGAGATATAGTATTAAATATAGGAAAAGACGCCTAGAAGATTAACTATAATAATTAATAGATAATCCGACTCGTAGTTAGTAATAGAGAACGCATTACAACGCATCTCTATTATATAGATATCTAGAACGCGTGGTTATAATAGGAGTTCTAAAAGGGTAGCTTTAACGTAGCTTATATACCTATAGATTTAATGCCTACTAATAGTCTTATAAAGAACCTTTCTAGAAGCAAGTTTAAGCACTTCTATATGCTACTAAACCTAGTAGATATATATATACTTATTATAAAGGATACGAGGTAGGAATAATTAGAAATAAGGGGGCATAGTAGCTGAGAAAAAGTCTATATTTAGCCCTATAGCTAGGAAGCCCGATTTAGCTTGCAAGAGCCTAAAAGTAAGTCTAAAAATACCTAAAGGCGAACGTTATCCTAGGCTAAAGCTCTAAATATGCGTAGAAACCCCTAAACCTAATAACAAAGCTTAGCCCTAATAGGCGCGAGAGGTGGTAGCAAACGCATCTAACTAGCTCTGCTAGTATTAGGCTAAGGTAGCTATAAGGAGTCTGCTAGCTATAGCAGGGCTAGGGGGGACCCCCTATCTACTATTAGGCAGAGAGAAGATAGCAGGCGTAGTACTAGGGGCAGCAGGCGTAATAGGCATAGCAGGAGCTAGAGGAGGAGCGAGCATAAGGGCAGCTAGGAGCGCGGGAGCAGATATAATAGGAGCAGGGGTCTTAGTAATGCTGCTCTAGGCGAGGGCGAGGGTATACTAGATACTAGCTCTCTAGTAATTAAGATCTTATATATAAAGTAAGAAATAGATTGAAAAACGCTTCTAAAGCTTGAAAAACGCTTCTAAAATTAAGAGATATTTCTAAAAGAGTATTATACTTATAGCTTAGGTAGTAGAGTTAGACTCTATAACCTCCTAGAAGTAGCAGGCGAAGGGTATTATAATAGGTACTAGAGGGGTATAGGGATAACTACGAGAGGCGGAAGTATATAATATATACTAATTCTTCTTATAGCACTTCGCACTAGAGGCGCTAGTAGCTATAGGCGCGGGGTTATAATAGTAACCCTAGGTCTTACCCGCAAGGGTAGACCTAAGGCACTCCTCATAAGGGATATTATAGCAGAGGGGTCCTTAGGGAGCTATTTTCAAATAATTAATATAATACTTCTATTATATAAGACGCTCTAGATAGTATATACATAGGGTATTATACTCGCCCTTATCCTTAACCTCCTCGATATAGGGATAGGGGGGATAAG
>JAOQIF010000506.1:0-62519 GCA_026260285.1 Colletotrichum sansevieriae | reverse complement strand
CTTTTATAACTAGGATATTCTATACTATAAGGAGATAGATCTATAGATCTCTAGCCTAGATGCTAAAACTACTAGCCTAGCTATAGCTTTAGAGATTATATAGAATTAGAGCTCTCTATTACGAGGGAAAGCACTTAGCTAGTAGGAATACTAACTTAGGCTAATTAAACGATAGAACTACCTCTACGCGGGATATTACGCCCTATGCAATGCTATTAGGAGACGTTTTGCGCTAACCTAATAGGAGTCTATCTAATAGATCGCTATATATAGGTTTACTATAGAAGACCTTAAGGGAGATAGAGATATCTATAACTTTGCCTAAAACTATTTTAAGCATAGTAGAGCATAGATAGGACTAATATCTATAGTTAGCTAGCTATTAATAATCTTCTATAATATAATCGACCTAGAGCTTTAGCGATTCCTAGACGAACTAATAGCTAGCAATACTCTCGAGGATTACCTTAATATAGCTAAGAAAAAACGCAAGATAGTTTAGCGCAGACTCTAGGCGCTAATTAGCGTTAACTATATATTAGAAGAATCTAATAATATAATATAGAATAGTAATAAGGGATAATAGAATAACTAAGACTTCTAACGGGATAACTATAATAATCTGCAACCCTAATAACGTTATTAACCTTAGTAATGCTTCTAGCGCTCTAATAACTACTAAAACTAGAAAGATCGCTGCCTATAGAACTAGCTATAGAGAAACCCGGGTTTTTAACGCTATGCAAAATACAACAAACTAGGCCAGATAGACTCAGATACCTATTATATATAGGAGGATTATAACGACGACTATAATATTAACAACCTCGTTAATAGCAGCTATATCCTAATAGACGTATAGGAAGTCCCCCACGATTCAGCTGCCCTATTAGAATAACCGGGTAAAGAGGAAATAGCAGGCTAGATAACGGATATCGCAGCTATAGCAAGAAGCATGCTAGCAATCTCCCTAACTACTTTAATTATAGACTCTGCTAATATAATAAACTTCGCAGGTCTCGTTGCAATTCCCCTAGTAAATAATATATAGGTATTACTTGAGAAAAACTAAATTATTAACGCCTAGGTGAAACTAGTAAAACAAATAATACTAGCTAAATAGATATATCTCCGCCTTAACGTGAAAAGTAATAATATAGCTAGCCTAGAGGAAGTCTATATTAATATAGGCGCCTCAATAACTCTAGTTAATAAGAATTAGGTGCTACGCTTTATGCGAAATCCTACGTTCTAGACGATAGAACTATAGAAGATAAATATAATAGACTTAACCTTTTAGGTAATAGAGCAGGTTATATTCAACTTCTATATCCCAGGTACTATTAGCAATATAGAGATTAATAGCTATATTATTATTATAGCTAGAGTTATAAATACTCTTAGAGCGAATCTTCTATTAGGAACACCGTTCTATGAAGATCACGGGCTAGTTATAGACTTTAATAAGGGCATAGTTAAGTTCCGCTCAGTATATAGAATATAGTATCCAGTCTAGTTCAGAAGATAGCACCTAGTAACTAGACGAGTTAATAATACCTATACCGTGGTTATTCCCCTGCAGAGTGATATATTTATTATAACTAGCTTTATTAACCTCCCTAAGTTAAGCTAGCAAGGATCTAATACTTAGTAGTTTTAATCTAGTTATATTAGCGCAGTTAATATAATAGTTATAATAGATAACCCTAAGCTCGTCCTTATGCGAAATATAATAGATAGGCTAATAATAATCCTAAGAGGATAGCAGCTAGGCTATATTATTCTAATAGAAGTAGAGGAGACTACTAACCTCGTTAATTATATAGACGTTATTATCCTTATAAGAGGAGAATCAAACTTGCGCCAGTTCTTGCAATATGAATTCAATAGGGCTATAGGTAATATAGCAGCTAGCGCGTAGTTTATAACCCTGCTTGCTAAATCCAGCCTAGGACCGCCTCGTCGAGTGGATAATATTCTATCTTATAGAATATCTAAGCTAAAAGATATCCTAGTTATATATAGCAAGGATAGAGTTGAGATCTGCAATTAGGATGCAGTTTTTGCTAGTAGACTTAAGGAAATCCTCGATAACCGAGACGTCTACTGTAATAAGGGGATTATACCTATGCTAGACGACCAATATATATATATTAAGCTCGTTAAAAGGTAGTAAAACCAGAAGGCTATAGTAAAGCCTTACCCCCTTAGTGCTAAAGACCTCGAAGTCGTTAAGAATATCTATAGCAAGATGCATACTAACAGCAAGATAATATAGGGTAATAGGCTAATCCTAGTTATCTATCCGCTCTTTGTTATATAGCGGGTAGTTAATAGTATGAAAAAAGGCAGGGTTATTATTAACCTTCGCCCTCTCAACCGAATTACTATCCTAGATATATACCCGCTTCCTAACTAAGATAATATAATAGATACCCTTAGAGGGAAGAAATATATAACGATATTTAACGCTACTAGGTTCTTCTACTAACTACTAATCTACTCGAGATATTATAATAGGATAGCAGTAATAAGTCCCCGCAGCATCGAGGTTTCTAACGTTATCCTTATAGGATTTAAGAACTCGCTAGCCTACGCCTAGCGTTTCATAGACCGCCTCCTATATAACTACTAGTACTTTGCTCGAGCATATATCGATAATATTATCATTTTCAGCAATAGTAATAAGGACTATCTCCAGTATGTTAATATTATTCTTAAGCTCTTCGAGAATAACCGCCTTTATATTAGACCTAAGAAGTCCTTTATAGGGTTTCCTGAAGTGAGACTCCTTAGCTATATTATAAACGCTAATAATATTAAACGAATAGAGAATAGGATCGTAGCTTTTAAGAACCTCCGCTTCCTAAAAACTCTCTATAATATCAAGAGATACCTCGGAATAGCTAGATAGCTATAACGTAATATACCCTAATATAATATTATTATAACGCTACTATAGGATAGAAAGACCTATCTTACTATAAAACTCCGTAATAAGAACATACTTCCTAATAATCTATTAAAAGTAATTCGAATAAAGAGGGTCTAAAAGGTATTATTTAAGCTAATACTAAGCGAGCAAGAGGTATAGAACGCCCTCTAGGAGAATCTCTATAACTAGGTCGTGAGATACCACTATAACCCGAATAAGCCTATATTTTTTAAGGTTAACGCCTGCAAAGGCGGCTTTAGGCTTATAATATTCTAACTAAGCATCCTATAGAATAGCACTAATATATCTAGCAAAGATATCGCGCAAATCTATATATAACTAGTGCTTTTTCTATCTAAGGTTATATTGCCCTTAGAAAAGCGATACTTCACTATAGAGGCGGAGGTAGTAATAGTAGTATAAGCTATAAAGAAGCTCTATAAGCTCGTATAATCGAATAAGCACCCTATATAGATTCTTATAGATTATATAGCTACGAAGGGAATTCTTATATATACCTCGCTATAGACTATAGACCTTAATAAGGCTAACCTATAGCTTGCGAGTACTGCGAACTACCTATTATAATTTAACCTTAACGTTACCTATATACTAAGGAAGCTTAACGTTATCCCCGATGCCCTCTCGCGCCTGCTATTACTTATAGCCTTAGGATAAGCTAATAGGTTTGAGGATAGTAATATCCTCGTAGATATAACCTATAGCGATAATAATAATAACGCAGGATTTATAGATATAGTCAACTAGTTAGCTAAGAAGTCACAAGCCTACGGAGTAATAGGGGAGATAACTATAAGCATTTCAGAGGACTTTATCGCTAAGATTATAGATAACTATACTAATAATACGAGGTATAGCAAAATTCTTAAATAACTCCGATCCTAGCAGAAGGAACTAGGCAAGTAGTAGTTACTATTTAATACTACTACTAAGGAAAATAGCGCTAGAGCTGCTAGAAGAGCCCTAAAATGCTATTAAATAACTCCTTAGAGTCTATCGCTAGAAGGGCTTATCCTTTATATAGCTATAGATAGCACTCAGAGACTCTATATTCCGCGTAAGTTAGTACCTGCAATTCTCCGCCTTAGTTATAATGAAAAATACTACTTTAGCGCGGACTGCATAATAGCAGAAATATCGACCTTTTAGTTTTATAATAAGAAGTTGCTTATATAACGATATATCACCTACTATAACTAATGCAAAGAGAACTAAATTAACTACTAAAAGCTACTAGGATAGCTATAACCTATCCCTATCGTGGATATCCCTTATAATACTATTACTATAGACTTCGTTACTAATATGCCTAAGGTGCTATCCCACGGAAGTCCCTACGCCCTACTAGGTTTCCTAGAGTTAGATATATTAGTAATAGTAATATATAAATTCTTAAAAAAGATAATCCTTCTCGCAGGATATTTAACCTATAGGGTAAAAAAATAAGTAATAGTCCTACTCTACGCATTTTTCCTCTTAGACTAGGGAATCCTATATTATATTATTAGTAACTAGGATCCTAAGTTCATCTCCATAGTATAGCATGCGATATTTAACGCCCTCAATATTAGGCTCCTCCTCTTAATAGCATACTACCCCTAGATAGACGGGTAGAGCAAAAGAATAAACTAGACTACTAAGATCGTAATATAGTTCTATATATCAGAATCCCCTAATATCCTATAGACTGATATACTACCTGCCCTATAGTATAATCTTAATAACTCCCTATCTACTATAATCAGGCGATTGCTAAACGAGGTTATGCTCGGATTTAAGCTATAAAATATCCTTAATATAGTTATATAAATAAGCGCCCCGACTAAGAGCCTTACTATCCTCAGGGAGATATATTAAAAGGAGGTACTACTACTTATTAATATAGCAAACGCCTCGTATAAGGAGAGATATAATAACTACTATACTAATATAACTTTTAATAAAGGGGATAAAGTCTAGATACGACTTAGCAAAGGATTCTACTTACTAGGATAACGTAATAGCAAATAGACCTCTAGATAGATAGGACCCTTTAGAATTAAGCATATTATTAATCCTCTCGCCTACGAGGTGGATATTCCTAAATACTAGCGGGTTCACCTAATCCTCTCTATAGCCTAGCTATATAAGCTAGCCTAGGGAGAAGACCTATTTAATCGCGAGACTCTACTACTAAAGCTTATTAAGGTTAATAGTAGTAAGGAGTAGGAACTTAACTATATCGTTAAATAAAGAGTATTATAGAGGAGTTATAAACCTACTATTAAATACCTTATCCAATAGAAGGGCTTTATAGCAAAAGATAACACCTAGGAATAAAGAGACTCCCTATTACTTAATGCAAATAATATTATTAATAAGTATAATACTAAATTCCCCCTTAACTAGGATACTAAAAGAGCTGCAAGAAGGCGCGCACCTTATATATAACCAAATAGTTTCCCTATCCTTTTAATAGGATGAATATATATACCCTAAATTAATATTAGGATTATAAATTTTCCCTTTATTATCGCTATTTTACTATTAACTACTCTTTCCTCAATCTCTCTATTATATATTGAAATAAATAAGAAGGAGCGGAGGGTACTAACTTTTATACGCCTTCCTTACTAACCCCTATTATAAAAATTTCTTTTCCCTTCTATACCTTCCTTCTATTTACTATACCTACTTACTTTTATTTAGGCATACCTATACTTTTTATTTATTTATTTCTCTCCTATATACTAATTATTACTTAATAGACCTCTTATAATAAGTAATAATATTATCCTAACTCGCTAAATATAGCCTCCCGAATACTAGCCTAACTAATACTATTACGATAATAGCTTCTAAAGGTAAGGAAGTTGCTAATAACTACGAGGTCCTATCCTCTTACCTATCTAATAATAATAGTAGCTAAGATAAGGGTGCTAACCCCTAGAACGACGAGGTACTTAACCCTATCTCCCTACGCTATAGTAGTAATAACTAAGGTAGTAATAACTAAGTTAGCAACTATAATATTAACCTTAGCACTCTAGTTAAGACTTATAAGTCTGCTACTAAGAAGAAGAAGTCCCGTAAGGACTATAAGAAGGGTAAATAGGCAGCTAAGAAGAACTTCTTCGCTATAGATACTAAGACCTAACGCGAGGAGGTTATTAATAATAACGCTAATAATATTTAGAATAATAATGCCTAGGCTACTAAGCTAGCCCGCGTTATTACTAGCACCCTAGCTAAAACCATAGCTACTACCCCTTATAAGACTCCTAAGAAGGGCCGCCCTAGCCCTATAGCTTAGCGCTAGCAGATCGATAAGGCGAAGGCTCGTATTAATAACGCCTTTCTATACTACCCCGACGCTATCTTTATCAAGGAGATTAAGAAAATCCTCAATAGTATTAAGCCTTCTGAGAACATATCTTCTAACCTCTATATTAGATATATCTAGGATACCCTTAAGCGAGCATATAATATATATATTAATAATAACGCTTATAGCAAGCTTCTCCCTAGCTACGCCTAAGTCCTCGCTATATACTTTTATAATACTTATAGTTATACTAATAGAATTATTGCTAGTAACCTTATTGCAATAAACTATATCGACCTCCTTTCTATCGCCCTGCTCGTTAATATTAGTAATATTACTACTACGGACCTATTAGCCTATAAGGATGCTAAAAACGCTAAGGACCTTGCTAATAAGGCTGAGGGTAATATTAATACTATTATTAATAGTATCTAATAGGAAATCCTTCCTCGCCTCGATATTATAGAGACTAATATAGCTAATATAGATATTATTAATATTAATGCTATTAGCAAGTATCTTACTAAACTTAAGAATAATAGCGTATCTAAGCAGGTAGTTACTAATAAGATTTATATAGCTATTAACGCAGTTAAGACTAAGGAGATCGCAAGCCTCTACGCTAAGATCGCAAACCTCTATACTATAATCGAGGGTCTCTAGTATACTAGCGATAAGCGACTCGCACTAAGTAACGCTAGTAATAATAGTACTGCTAAGCGCTAGCAGATATCTAAGTTCGATATACTCCTCTACTAGCGCGACGACTAATTAATAATATTATAGTAATTTCTAGCGATTAGAATATAAAGAGGAAAGAAGGGAATATTAAGCATATATATCCTAGATCGATAGTAATAGCAATTAGGACGATTGCTTTTTAAAAAGGGAGTATATATTATACGCCTTTTGGTGATATAGTTAGCTATTACGTAGTATTCTACGTAACTATAGTTAGGCTTAACGCCCATCCTTTAAGTAGGAGCCTTCTAGCAGATAAGCTTAGAAGGCTTAGCTATTATAGAATATATTACTATATACCTATGATTACCTATTATACTATTTATTATTGTTCACGCTTATATTGCTCTTTTCCTTGCTTCACTCGCAGTCTTAGCGACCCCTACTATAGCCCCAGGCTAGTAGGAAGACTGTGACAATAAGGAGCTCTACTATTACTACTCTAAGATAGAGTAGTTTGCTAAATATTAAGCAGAGGTATAGGAGTTATAGGCTATATACGCCTAGGAGTCGATTAACTCCTATAATAAAGTTATAAGTCCCTATAAGCCCTACTAGTACCTCCCTAGTACTTATCTAGTTGATTTCTAATATTTTCTAGAATTATGAGGTTATTACTACTAACTCTAGTAGCGAGGATAATAGCTTTGAGGAGATAGGCGCTAGTGCTTAGTAGATTTAAAAATTTCGGGAGCGCCCCTAGTAGGCTGCTAATAAGCTCTAGGTATATATAGTTGCCTCCGGGCCTCGTTTTTATTTTTTCTATCTTGTTATAGCCTTTGGGTATAATTTTCGTTTTTCGCCTTATTTAGGGGGCCTTCGGGCTAGTGAATTAAAATACCTAGCTAGCATGCCTTGTTTCTAACTACCTACTAGTTACCTATTGAATTATATAGGGATTATAATATTTCTGCTTATAATTTAGCTTCGTAGTCGTTTTATAAATCGATAGATATATTATATTATAGCTCCTATAAATTATCTAGTTTACTATAGCCCTTCTATTTGATGAGGTACTAACGGTTCTATCTAGGGCCCCTATAGGTAATAATATAGTCTATTATATAGATATTATTATTATTATTATTATTAATTGGGATTTCTCATAGTAGGATAGCTAAGCTAAAAAAAGGTTCTAATTACATAGGTGCGAAAATATTATGAATTTAGTAGTTTTTATCTATTTATAGCTTATATGCTTATTCCCTATTAATTACCTATTAGATCCTAAATAGGCCTAGGTATTTATTAGAAAGTTTTCGAGAAGGCTGCCTTTGCTTAATATTTTTAGTTAAAAGTAATATAAGGTCTCCTATAGTGAAAATAATAGGGGTCCTCCTCTAATTATAGAATTTGCTATACTTTTTATTATATTTATAAAGCAGGTTAGTAATAGCTAACCTCTAGGTGAGTAGACCCTAAACTCTATCGAATGCTGCTAGGACTGCTGAGCCTTTTTATTGGGGTTCGATATCGTTAGGTCTATAGGGAGAATATCTTATTAGTAGTTTAGCAGGTAGTATCTTAGTAGCCTTATAATAGGAGTTATTATAAATAAATTAAGCTAGGTCGAGCTATATTACCTAATTATCCTAGTTAATATTATAGAAAGCTTATAAAAAGTACTTAATGCTCTGATTTTAGCGTTCTATTTAGCTATTAGTTTAGGGGTGAAAGGCGGTACTAAGTTTCCTCCTAATAACTAGCAGGTAGTATACTTTAGCCTAAAAATTGCTAGTAAATAGCGATCCTCGGTTAGATATAATAGCTTCTAGGAGCCTGAATATGAGGAAAATATATTTAGTAAGTAGTGCGGCTAACCTATTAGCTATAAGTAACTCCCTAGTAGGGATATATAGGGAGTATTTCGTAAATTAGTTAATAATAATGAGAATGCTATTATAAGGCTTATTCCCTGCTATAAGGGATAGCAGCAATTTGGTGATGAAGTCGATTGATATTTATTAAAAGGGTCGGGTAGGTACTAGTAGGGGTGCAAGTTCGCTATATAGGAGGTAGTATCTTAGTTTCATACGCTAATATATTATATATATCTTAATATATTCCTTTATATCGCTCTTCTGCGAATTCTAGAAAAACGACTTCCTAATCCTCTTTAGTATCTTAGTAACCCCCTAGTAACCTCTAGATAGTTCGTTATAGAACGCTCTAAGGACTTCTTTCTAAAGCGGGTGGTTATTAGGAATATATAAGCCCTTATAGTATTATAGGGTACTATTATCTAGTAACTACCTTATCCCTCGTTATGCCTACTCCTTATTAATATAAAAGGGGTCTTTCTATTAGGCTGTTTTAACTTAGTCCTGAAGCGAGGGTATAAGTTGTTTAGGGAAGGTATTTAATAGTTAAGCGCCTTATTATTACCTAGTGCCTACCCTCTAGATAGTAGGTTAGTTAAATTATTATAGAAAGTCCTATAGGAGCGAATCTCTAGCTTCCTCGATCTCTATATCCTTAGGGGTATAATTAGGTCTTTATAAGAGGCTATTAGCTAGGTTATAGCAACCTAGCTAGTACTCGATTTCGAAGTTAAATATCGATAGGTCCTATAGTAGCTGTGCCTAATAGCTATTAAGCGTCTTCTTATTAGCGAGGTACTAGTGACTTAGGTAGTTGGTAATAAACTAGATATAGTGCTGAGAGTAAAGCAAATAGTACTACTACCTTACTATTGCCTCCCTAATAGCTAGTAGCTCTGCTTCTAGCGTGCTATACTATAGTTATACGCCCTTAAGCTTCTAAAATATAAATGCTACTAGTCTCTATATATCGCCCTCTAGCTAGCTTAATATCGCCCCTATTGCGAAGTCTAATATATCGGTTTTAATGCGAATTAGGAGCGTGGGGTTGAAGTATTATAAAACAGGTGCTTCTATAAATAAAGCGTAGAGCTAATAGAAAGTAACTAATGCCTTACTAGTTATAACTAGTTATCCTTTAGCTATATTAGTAAGTTAGTTAGTAAGCAGGCTATAGATTTTAGAGTAATTCTTAATAAATCTCCTATAAAACCCTATAAATCCTAGAAATTGCTAAATTTATTATATTATAATAGGTACTAGCTACTTAGCGATTACCTAGACCTTCTCCTATTCTATAGCGATACTATCTAGTGAAACCACAAACCTAAGAAAGTCGATCTATTCTTTATAGAATTCATATTTATTAGGGTTCGCATAGAGGCTATTAGCTCCTAACTAGGTGAGTACCTGCCTCACTACCTCTATATAGGAGTCTATATTATTAGTAAATATTAAAATATTATCTAAATATATAATGCAGTTAATATTTACTAGGCCTATAAGTGACTTATTAATAAATATCTAGAAGGTAGCGGGTGCGTTAACGAGCCTAAATAGCATAATAGAATATTTATAGTAACTATATCGCGTGCGGAATGCTATCTTCTACTTATCTCCCTCTTAGATCCTCACTTAGTAGTAGGTATTTTTAAGGTCGAGCTTAATAAAGTACTTTGCTTAGGAAAGCTAATCGAGGATTTTATTAATTAAGGGGAGAGGGGTGCGGTTCTTAGTAGTTACCTAGTTAAGCCCCTAGTAGTCTATATATAACCTTAACTTACCCCCCTTCTTCGGGATAAATAGGATTAGCACCCCTACTAGACTTATTAATAAGTAAATCTATCCCTTCTATAGGGCCTTATAGATATAGTCCCTTAACTCCTCTAACTCCTTTTTAGCTAGGGGGTAGATCGGTCTAAATAGGGGCTTAGTCCTAGGCTCTAGGTTAATAGGGTAGCTCCTAGTAGTTCCAAACTCTAGTATAGTTCCTACTAGGTTAATATTAAATATCTTTCTAAAATCCTAGTACTTTAGTAGGATCTTCGGTTTAATATCCTTAGTATCCTCAGGTTCTTAGTTATACTCCTAGTAGGTAGTAGTTAATATCTAGTTAATCTATAATATCCCTATAAGTATTACTCTTGCTTCGTTTTTAACGCGCCTAAGCTCTTTTCTAGTTATAATAAGGCGAATACTCTTCTCGCATAGGGGAAAGGTCTAGCCTAACTCCCTCTAATTAATATTAGGATATTCTAATATATACTAAGGGATCCCTAGGATAGCGTTATAGCTATTACTATTACTAATCCTAAAGTTATATGAAACTATCCGCTAGATGCCTATACTATTAGTTATTCGGGTGACTAACTTCCGTATGCTATAGTTAGGTCCCTTGGATGCCTATATTCCCCTTATAGGTTCTAAGTTATTAGCTTCTAGTTAGGTATCGGTTATAACCCTCTAGTTTATAATATTCTTATTAGCTCTATAATTAATAAGCATAGTATTAGTCTTCTAGCTACCTGCAACCTAGACCTATATTATTATTTCGAAGCGATATAGCTAGTTGCTATCCTATTAAACCATCTATATAATTACCTAGTTCTCCTCTAGTTATTCGCTAGGGTATAGTTTGCTTTTATAGCGGGTATAGCTGCATTTCTTATAATATAGGTATTATAGTGAGATATAGCCTTTCCTATTATAACTATAGCAGATAGTTTCCCTCCTAGTATCCTATAATAAGTCCTTAGTAGGCTCCTAGTAGGTACTAGTATAGCTATAGTCCCTCTTTGTAGTCTCGGTCCGTTCCTCTGGATTAGTAGCTTAGCCCTCTGGTTATTATCCCTTATAATTAGTCCTCTAGTCCCTTACTAGTAGCCTATATACTTATATATTAATTATAAGTTCAGCATTCCTAGCCCTTGCGTTAAGTTTAAGCTGCGTTTTTAGTAATCCATTCGCTATAATATAGTATTAGAGCTTAGGGTCTAACCTAGCTACTATATTAGCTACCTGGATCTCCTCTAGTTATTAGTAGGGGCTCTCCGCCTTAATCCCTTTATAGTAATTAATAAAGTTCTAGTATAACTATCCTAGTTGCTAGTAGGCCTATTTAAGCTGAGTTTATATACTAAGGATCCTAGACCCCTTATTAGCTATGCTATTAGTTAACTAGTCCTCTATTAATATCTAAGTAATATTCTTCGCTTTATTATTATATCTAATAAAAAGGTATGAGGTCTATTGCTTTACTACTAATCCTTCTAGATACCTAGTAGTATATAGCACCTTCTCAAGGTCTAAGGTAATCTTATTTATTTCGAATCGTACGTCGAGGTTAAATATAAATTAATTATAATTAGTCTAGGTGCCCCCTTTATACCTAAGCATCGGGAGGTGCTTCCCCTAAAGTTCTAATTAGTGCTTCTTTACCTCGGGGTTGCTACTAATAACTACCTAGTAGGTAGTAGGGTTATCTATTAGGATTAATAGTTAGCTAGCCCTTAAGGCCTTAAGATATTCTTATTTATACTTTAGTTAACTCTTCTTCTCCTCCTCCTTAATAAGGCGATCTAATTTAGCCTCTATTAATTAATTAACTAGTTCCTTATTAGTACTCTCTTTATTATTCCGATTAATAGGTATCTTATCCTAAGTTTAGCTATTTAGTAGCTCCTATCTAGCGGGGGATCTTACCTCCTTAGTAGACCTGCGGGTAGGTATTATTATTATATATAGCACTGCTCTAACGGTTTATACCCCTATTAGCATAAGTAAGAGAGAAGAACGTATTATAAAAGGTAGTATAGTATAGAGTAAAAGAGTTAGTATAGATAGGTATAAAGTTATAATATTTATTCTTCTCTAACCCTCTAATCTATTATATAAGGGTGCGTGAGGATTAGAGGACTTATATAGGGAGCTACCTAGTGCCCCCTACCTATAGACTTCCCTAGGATAGCCTATTATCCGGGGTGCTACTAGTATTCCCCTCCTATAGACTCCTAGCGTAGCCCGTTATCCGAGGCGCCACCCGATATCCTCCTTCTACAGACCCCTATAGGGTAGTCCGGTAAGTCCGGTATGTCCTTTCCCCTACGATCTCATCCAGGCTCGTGACACATGTCATCCTGGACGTAAGGAAGGCTTATTGTGGGTTAACACGGTAGCAGTCGATCTTGGAAGCACTATGCTAGTAGCATTCAACATTCAGCTTGACAATATCAAAAGAAGCCGCACGTTTAATTTAACCCTTGTTTTCTCGTAGAAACGCTTCGTGTTCTTATGCCCCTTGCAAACTAGACATGCACGACGTAGATCAGGGGAGGCAGCAGCGAAGCGAAAGATGTAAGCTGGTCAGTCGGATCAGTCTATGGCAGTGCCCAGAGGCTTCGGTGAGACTGAATGCTAGACAAAGCTGCCTAAGCTGTGTTGTCGTCGCACTGCATGTCTCCAGCTCATGGCTATGACTTGGTAGCAGATGGCTTTTGAATCAAACAGATAGAAGTAATCCAGTTGAAAAAAAAAAAAGAAAGGAAAAAAAAGAGGATCGAAAGCTTGAAAAGTTATAAAAGCCCTATGACTTCGACGTTGATTTACTCTGTGAATTCATCATCCCCTACCCAGACTCATTATCAGAGCCTCTCTCGCAGTCTGAGCCGTCAAATTCACTCCTCACGTACGAGAACTGCCCCATCATACGGAGGAGACTCAAGCACCTCTTTGAATCTCTGCAAAGCTGATATTCCACAAGACAGTCGCCCACGACCCGTTTCACTCCCCCATCATGCGTTTCGACATAGCCGCCGCCGCCGTCGCCGCCCTGGCTGCGACCTGTGCTGCTGACAGGGTCGAGGTCTACACCAAATGCAACGAGGTTGGCGCAGGCTGCGACAGCAGCGAGGCCTGGTTCTTCACGCGCACTGCAAAGTTCCGTGTGAACGCCAACGAGGGCTGCCGCGGCACAAACGTCCCGCACATGGTCCAGCTCTGCTTCGACTGGGGGAGAAACCGCGCCCACTTCAGGTTCAGTGGCCAGACTAAGCGTTGCCTCGACCGCAAGGAAACGGTCGGCCGCATGTCGTATTGGGAGGAGGTGTTGTGCCATTGGAAGCGGGATGGATGGGAAGAAAATGACCCGGACCTTGAGCATTCCGCTTCTGCTGAGTCCCCAGAGACTGTGGCCGAGGGGGGCTTCGAGATGGCCGAGAGCAACTGAGGTCTTCTAATGTTGCCGTGGTCGGCGTCATCACCCGCCTGTCGGCACGTTTATGGTGTGGTTGGCTGGAAATTTCCCACAAGCTCGGGACCTCTCCAACCTGGTAGTCATGTCGAAATAACAATTTCTCTTTATTCTACTCTGCAATTGAACTTGAACCCACGGATGATCGCTCTAATACTGGTGAAGGATACATTCATAAAATAGGGTGTTTTGGTTTATCGAATTATTATCATTTGATTCAGGACAACCCGTGGTTGACCAATCCGTAGATCTCTTCGCCAGAATTTATACAAATCACAACATGTCACGGTGGCTCTCCGAGGAAGAATCACCACAAGAAGGTTCTACGCAACGCAAAACCGAGATCATTTGTTTAGTGCGGCAAATCGTTTCACTGATCACGTATGTATTCAGCAATAAATCGATGAAGTATTTCAACGCGCTGCGCTGCCTGGCTTTTCACCAAAATACTGTCGCTAACACATGAAGGGGTTAAATCATTCCATGGTCTTGCATTGTCAAGCTCTATCAAAAGGAAACTTTAGCTGGGTATTGTCACTCCTGCCCTCAAAGACTTCAAGCTCAGCCTGAATCGCCAGGCTTTGCCCTATCAATACGATGTTCTTCATATCGTTTCACCAGCTTCTCTCGCCTCAAATCAGTAGTCGTTCTGCATCAGCTTTTGCCATGAGCCCTTGGTCTCTTGAGAAGCGCCCTTCACAATCGGCAGAGCCGCCAAAACTCCAAACAGCCTCCTCTTCCACTGTTGCGCCAACCCCACACAGACCTGTCGAATCCACAACTTCCCATTGACCTCGAAAACGTAAGAAGACGAGGCATCTTCGGGCTCCGTGCTCATCTGCATGATATCCGTAAACATCCTGTCTGCCGTCTTTTTGTCATCCGCAATAAGGTGCATGACAGGCCTTTCTTGATACAGCGTCTTGACCATCTTCTGGACCATGGCTCGGCTGAAGAAACCCGATCCGACGATCACCATGAGGACCATCTGAGACATGGGTAGAGCCAGGAGGGTAACGGCAGCGAACACTGAAGTCGCGAAGACGTAACATGTGAGACCTCCCGCCTTGAAGAAGAGGCGCAAGCCCGACAGCCAGTAAGGGGGCCGCTTGTTGTCCTGAGAAACGGATATGACGACGAGCATTTGCCGGTCCGCTTGCGGATCTCCAGTGTTGTGAGCATAAACTGCGCCTTTTGTGGGTTTGGCTCCCGCCAGGGCGCCCTCGATGATCTTCTCACCAACTCCATCCAGTTCCCATTTGGTTTCCTCGTATTCAGCTGCATCGTGTCCGAGGAGAGTGGCGCTCTGGCGTGTGATGTACAGTTTCCAGTGCTCCTGGAAGGGAAGGTTCATGTAGCCGTCGACAATGGCGACTACCGTAACTAATATGAAGATATCAGCACCGAAAATCACCAGGATGGTTTACGAAATTCTCACCAACGAGGTACCAAATGTGCGCCCACCAAATTGCAGTACACCAAGTTGAGTAGATGGCGCCTTGCTCAATGACGGCCAAGGCGACCTGAGAGCCCGTAATGAAGACCACCAACACAGCGCAACCAAAAAGGAAGAATTGTTGAGCAGTAAGGCCGGCGTATCTCTGGGGTACTTGACGGTCCCTGTTCAAGGCGTGCCGGATGTTCTGTTGCACTTCGTCGGCAACCTGGCCGTAAGTAGTCGCGTTCGGGTCAGCCTCTTTCGACCTGGGAGGAGGCACGCGCATCGCGGTGCACCCCTGATTCTTTGAAACCTTCAGGTAGTCCTCGGTTTCTGATGGTATCATGGTGGCACCAAATGTCAAGCACTGGGCCAGAAATCCGGCAATGGGCGACATCCTCAGAAGAGCCCAGAGCTCAGCAGTGGGACTTCCGAAAAGAGCGCCAGCCGTGGGCAGGAGAGTCAGAACGCCAGCACCGGCGCCGTATTCCGTCTGTTGAAGGGCCGACAAATCATCCAAGACGGCAATGAGGTTGTTGCGGCATTCGGCGTATGAGTTGACTCTCCGGATGCACTGGCCGCGCCGCAACCACACATCGCTCGAGAACAGACCGCCTGGGTGTTGTATCGTAGGATCCTTGAACTCGTCGCTGAGACATGGCGACTGGAAGTCATCTTTCTGGGCCAAAGCACTGGTGATAATCCACGTTAGGAGGATAAAGACCGCAGTTCGGGTATGGCGAACTGGGCCCATGACCTGTGCCCATGAAGGAAAAGCCATGGTGAGAAGTCAACGATGCGTGCTGTTTTTACTGCTTGCTGTACGGGAGTAGCTGAGGACAAAGCAACGAACCAATAGTGGTACAATATGAGGGCATGCACGGACAACGTGTAAGAAGTATAAGTATTCCTTCATTGACCAAGACCAGGTCCCCTGCCATCCCCCAATGGGTGCGATAACCGCTGACACATTGCTCAGCTACTCTGCAGGTTGTGACGCAAATGGAGAAGGCGTAAGCAGTAAGATCGAAAGAATGCAGTGCAGTTAGCCTCTTTGCCAGCCTAAAATGTTCTCCTACCCCTGCTATGTTCTTCTGAGTACTCAGCCCTATGTACAATTCGGCGTTGCACTTGTAGATACAATCGAGGACAAGCAGGCAGAAGCATTACAGACTCGCGATACAGGGATCATGGATGGATGCCTGTGAATCGAGCCCCCACGCGCGAACGGCTCCCGCCTATGGCGTGATCTACCCCGGTGGCTTAGGATTGTCTCCGTAAAGTTGCTTGAAGGAGACGGCCAAGCTGCCAGCTGTGGAGTAGCATTGCAGCCACTCACTTACAGAAGTCCCAAATGACCAAGTTTGACGCGCTGCAAGGTACATTTGTTTGCAGGGGGCAGTGCCGATGTACAGGGTTGATAGACCCTGGTCCAATGAACCAGCCTTCTCTGGCCAGCTCCACGAGAGTTGAACTTATTTCTGGCTGCCTATTGTTGCTGAATTTTTGTTCCGCAGCGCAGGCCATACTTGGACGATAAGAAGCAGTTGAAGCCCGATTAGACAAAAAGGAGTGGGACTTCTGGCCTCCTGGAATGCATGGAGACGCATTATGAATCGTAAATCCTCTTGTGGAAATACCGCACTGGTCTTGTCTTCCTTTGAATTCCGTTCAAGACTCCGAAAGCCATAGATACTTTAACTAGGTCCTGATGGAAACAGAGCATCTGGAAGTGCGATGCTTTTCTGCCTTGAACTTTCCCTGCAAGATCTCATCGCTTCTTTGCCACCATATCTCGCAGTGTCTATTGCAGCCAGCTCGGAAATTCGCGAATCCCGGACACCCGCGACATCTGCGGCGGGACGACCAGTTGTGCACCGTGGCAGGATATTATTTGCTTGACGATGACATCAGAAATTGCCTCAGCCTCCAGCTTCATCTGCCCACCAGCCTCTTTCTTTGACTTAACCATGTCAGTTCTGACAAACATGGGGTGTTCAATTGTTGTCACCACACTGGGCGCTTTGTAAAAATTCTTGAAATCGCAGCTCGACCCATCGTAGAAATGCAGCAAAGCCGCCTTCGTGGACGAGTAGCCGATAGCCTTGGGCAGAGGAACGAGCGAGGCCATGCCTGCAATGGTGATATTGTGGCCCTTATTCTGAACCACCATATTGGGTAGAAACTCTTTGACGGTGTGCCAGTGGGAGATAACGTTAACATTGACAATATTCAATATCTCCTCCGCAGTTGAGTGTCGTATAGCGTCTTGTGAGTAACGCCCGCGTTATTAATAAGCATGGATGGATGGCCAAAAGTTTTGCGGATGTCGTGAGCTGGGTGGTAGACGGCGTATGATGAGACAATATCCCACTTGTAGTATCGATGGTGTCGAGCTTTGCGAGATCCGGCGGTAAGTCAACCACATCAGGAATTGCGACTCTGACGCCGTTCTGGATAAGGCCGAGAGCAGCGGCTTTCCCGATTCCGCTGCAGCCTCCTGTCATAACGGCGACCTCCCCGCCCCAGTTCCGTCCTTCATTACGGAGAGTTCCCCAATCGTTGCCAGCATGGATGTTCAGGAGTTGGTTCAAGATCTGAGCAACCCCCAAGCCAAGAAGTATTCGCAGAGCTACCTCCAATCCGTATAGTCCGACTTGTTTTTGAACCAAATCTGAGTCCGCAACCTTGACGACCAGATTCGAGGGACCGTAAGCCAAGGATGCAAGTGCGAATGCTGGAAAGACGGGGTTGACAGCGATGCCGCTAATAACCTGTACTGATCTCACGGTGCCTTCTAGTAAGGTAGCCATGGCCTCGAGTGGTATCGATCAAAGGCTCAAGTACAGAGATTTCCCAGAGGCTTCGATCGACTGACTTGACTTCTCCGAAATCGGATCAAAAGTATCCAACGAGGTATTTATCCTATATAACCGAGCCATAGACGGCACAGCATAATCGTCAGACACGTGAAAATGTGGCTGTATCTCGGGCTAGCACTGCGACCGAGTGGGCAAGGGTAAGAACGCTAGCTTTCACATAATCGAGACCCATGGCTTCTGCAGACCAAACGAGCGGTCAAATGATTCACTGGGAAACCCTTTTCTATTCGAACATCATCGTGAAATAGCAACGGTATTCTACAATAGGCTCGGCAGATAAGAGCAAAGCTGCAGTTCTCGAATATTATTTGGCTTAGCATTCTTAGTAACAGCGACAAAATGAAAAGGATGACCAAATTTCTTTGAATCACGCGTTTTCTCTCGCTTTGACGAGTTCGTCCAAGAGGACTAGATATTAGGACCGGACAATGCACTTGATCTACTGGGAGACTTCCATTCGAGTCGTGACACAAGAGCTTTGAGCTACAGATTCACTGTCAGGAAGACAAGACTACATATAGTATGACTTCAACGCTCATATGTATGAACTGAAATGCTTGTTGGGTACTTCTGGATTTAGGTATGTTTTTTCACGAACACAGACAAAAGACCAACCCTTGTCGTCACAACTGGAAGAAATTGTTGACTTTCTATTTGATCCCAACTAAATGCTGGCTTCATTGTAGAACTCTGTATGGATTTAATCGAGGATACCAGACCCGTCTCCTCCAATCAAGTCTCACTGATTATTGCCTTTTTTCTCTTTTTAATACTTTGAAGCGCTTCTGTGAGTCAACACGGTCTCCAACTTCAGCAGTATGTACACTGTATGGGGGACCGAAGCTTACTTACTGCCCGTTCATTATTGCTGGAGCAGAGCGCCTGAGGTCTTCCAGAATCGGTCGGGTCTCGTACAGCCTTTTGCTTCTATGAATAACTACGGTGTTGGCATACCCAACGTGAACAGTAACGCACTACGCAAAAACTGAGAATGACAGACATTGAAAGCGAAACCATTCTCAATACGTCCCTGGGTTGTCAATAGTTGAAGACATCACGTACGCGGTGTTTAGAACCAAATCAAATCAATGTCAACTATGATTTAGACGTGCCATGTGGCGGGGCAAAGCAACTGCGTGGGTTCAGTCGCCGGTTGGGTTAATATGTATTGTTGTTCGCCAGTGCGGCCCGATACCTAACGCATTTCTCCGCCTAAGGCCGATCCTTTCGATAGTGACTTAGTCTAGTGATGTTTTATTTGTCTCATTCTTCGAGACTAGCGTGGAATTAAGAGGCCGCTGGTTTGAGACAAAATCATTGCCGACACGGATAAGACACCATTTGGGCAGCATAGTTATGCCATGTGTGATTTGATGATCCATAGCCTACGAGACCAACTTGCAACACCTTACGGCTTAGTCTTGTCGTAGAGGTCATACATGTCTTATTTAATCGCTACTTTAGTAATAACAATCGACCATGATACTGTTTATGGTCAGAGGGATATATCCTGAAGCATGCTACCACGCGCGAAATCCCAAATTCCAGGAAGCCTCCTTGGCGTTGAGGATCTGCAGCCGAGAGGGGAATTTTGATGTAAGCGAGGTAAGCCTTCATTCTCCCTTCTAATTGCAGTAGTCATCATGTTTCGGATTACTTGAACTTCATATAGCCAAAGTTCGCAGAGTATTTTACCTCATCGCGATGATTCCAATCATTCCCCCGTAAAGGTCCTTGAGGCGCTCCTCGGTATCAAATCCTGACGCATAACGATCGCTCGGCCCTCTCTTCATACAACTGTGACAGAAATCCATTGATCGTTGCTTCGTCATGCGTCTTTTGGGAATTTCTTGGCTTTTCGCCTCCGAGGTACTTCTCGGCAGTGTATTCGGAGCGGCGTTCAGCAACCCTTTTGAGGAAGCTAATCAGGTCGTTGAAAAAAGAGCCCGGTGTAACGCGGTCGGTTCTCGCAACCCCCTCTCCCCTAGAACATACGGCTGACTTCCCAATAAAGGATAACTGTGCGCGAGCTGTCACCGGCACTGCACGTGGGCTGCAACCTACACGTTTGGCCGATTGCTCATCCTTCATGCAATGCCTAGTGACACCAGTGCCGGTGATAGTCACCGACACGATCACTACGAGCCTGAACGCAGAGACTGAGACGATTACAGTTTCGGTGACAGAGTTAGATGTCGTTACCGCCGAGACAACGATCAGTGAAGGCCCCATCAACAAGCGAACTGAGGTTGCTGAAGCCGTTCCGGTGACCAGCTGCCCCGCCGCCGTCCCAACATACGCCTCGGCCTGCTCCGGAACCGTTCGCTACTCCAGCGCCTGCTCCTGCGGAGGCGTCACGCGAGTCTTCAGCACCCTCAGCGCTGCGATTTCGACGGTCACTTCAACCGTGACCGAGACGCCCTCAAGGGTGGTCGTCTCTGTCACCGTTACAGAGAAAGCGACCAGTACTCCCGCGCCCTTGCCCAGCACAGCCGTCCCTGTCGCAAACCCCACTGGAAGGTTTCGTTTGAGGACAGTTGGCGAGGAATACGGTGGTCTCTGGGTCAGTGGCAGTAGTGGCACTGCTATTAACGGCTGGATCTGGCACGCCTTCGGAGCCCCCAACGCCTACTTCACGATTAACTCTACAGGCGTCATCACCGACAATGGCTACCAATTCGTAAAGCAGAAGATTGGTGATGTGGGAGGAGAGGTGGCGACCCCTTACAATCCCAACGACTCTACGTTCGGATCGGTCACGTTTACGACAGTCTCAAGTGACGGTGGCGACACACGGTACATGATCGCGGTTGGTACCCAGCCGTCGCAGAACAAGATCCAGGTGTGTGCTAAAGACGACGACCACCTCATCGCGCCGTGGATATGGCTGGGCTCGGAAATCAGGGAGGACAGAGCCTGTGCTCTGGTGGCACTTGAAGTGGTTCCTCTGAGTCCATGATGACACTGGTAAATGATAGTTGTCAAAGTTTATGTAATTTGACTGAATTCTTTCTAGTATTACTCGGTTTTATTCTCTGTTGCTCCTTTCTTTGTGGCCTGTCATTATTCGCATTCATACGCCGCAGACAGTCTAACACACGACTGAGATGAAAATGCAAGCTAGGTCAATTACGCAAGCTCACGCCGCGAGCGCCTGAGCACATTATCATCTTCCGTCAATATGACCCTGTATTCAGACGGAAATGATCAATCAAATTCATATTCAGTCCCAAAATATTTTCACTTAAAGCTCAAAAGCTTGCTCGGCAAGCTTTCCAGATCAACCTCGTTCTGGAAATCATGCCTTCCAGAAAAGCATAAATCCGAACACGATTATTGATGACACCAGAACAGCATCGGTGGTCTCATCACGACGTTTTCATTCCGCCTCAGCTTTGGTATCTGTTTTGTTTCAGTTGCTCTCTTCATCGCGTGATACTCCTCTGAG
The DNA here is from genome assembly GCA_026260285.1 of Colletotrichum sansevieriae. Lineage (NCBI taxonomy): Eukaryota > Fungi > Ascomycota > Sordariomycetes > Glomerellales > Glomerellaceae > Colletotrichum > Colletotrichum sansevieriae. Next base: position 40,682 of record JAOQIF010000506.1, on the reverse strand, counting down.
AGTACTGTGGGATCTGGCAAAGCATCCTTCAAGTCCAAGTAGATCTTATTTGCGAACTTCACCAGCGTCTCCACGAGAAGACTCAGATTTCCGATGCGATTGTTCTCGCGTATCTGAGCCGGGATGAGTGTCGAAACGATCCGTCGACCCAGCCGTCGGAAACGACTATACCTAGATATTACACACAAAGACCCCAGGTCTAACTAGTACTCACCTTGGAAACCAGAGCACGCTGAACTGCCTCAGAAACGCCTCTGAGGCATCATGCGCCTTCTTCATGTCTTCATGGTTTGTATACTTCCCCATCGGGATCTGCTGGAGGCATAGGTAGAACCCCTCGAGCTCTTCTCGCTGGTTCTCTGGAAGTTGACGCCGAAGCTGCGTGGTCCGTCCCAGGGCTTCGTTCGCAGGAGGGAACACACTCGCTCTCCCCACTCCGGCCATGCTTTTTGGATGTTTGGGTGCGGCTCTTGTCTCCTCGCGCCCGTCAGCTTTCTCAGGTACGTTTCGAAGTAAGTCGCTCCGATAATCGCCATCTCGCCTTCCTAGGGATGGCTGTAAGCGCCCGGCACTTGTTTCCAGATACTCGCGTGGATTTTGTTGACGCCCTCGAGGCGTTTGCGAGTGAGTTCGTAGCCGCTCCCATGTCACGTCCAATCGAGGAAGTGATCCTGGGTTTCGAAAAAGCGTCGGTGGCCCCGACGGTAAGCCTTGGCGGTCTGTTATGCCGCGGCGGCGCCAGCAGGGGTTTGCACGAGGTGGATGAAGGTCGAGGCGTATCCCGCCGAGAACACGAAAGAACTCGCCATGAAGAAGATTGCCCTTTTTTACTACCTGGTCATACTCCGTTTCAGGGTCGAGCTGTTGGATGATTGAGGATATTTAATATGTTTACTGCTTGTCTGACAACGAGAAGTTACGATCATGGCATCAAAGACAAAGGCTTACCTTGTCTAGTTCTCTAGAAATCCGCTTTCCCTTTCTCTCAGCTTCGGGGGGCCATTCCGGGACAGGTCTCTTGGTTGGAGGCGGTGGCCTTGGTTGTCGCGGTTCAAGCTCGCACTGCTGTATGCTTCCCGTGCCAGGGGTTAGGTTATCGGTGATGTCAGGCTTATAACACTGCTTGTCTCGCTCAGGAAGGTTTGGTCGCCTTTTCAAGCACTATACAAGAATAAAAAACACAACTTAAGTTTATATAACCAGATTCTCGTAATCTCAGAACGATTGAAATGTGAAAGAAAGCTCCGTATTCTACGGCCACGAGCCCACAATAAGGCCATTTCGTCAAAATCTCGAAAGCAAACTCGGTAAGTTTTACTATTGTATCGCATCGATTTTCAACACAACTTGCTGCCGCTTTCGATATGCTTGTCGCATTATTGAATTGTTTGGTTGAAACGCAGCATGTTCCGGACAAAGCGTCTTGGAGGCTTTGTGAGTTCCAGGGCGATATTTCCTGAATTACTGGCCAAAATATGTAGGGCTCCTAGGGCCATTGAAACAGCATGAGCCTGATTTGGAAACCATCGAAAAAAGATATACATATAACGTTTACAACCAACCCACGATTACACCTCATGAGAATGATGTGATATGGACAAACGGCCCTTTTCGTCATCAAATGTGCTGGGTGGTTGAAGGTAATTCAAGAGATTCAAACTTCGTAGAGAGTAACAAACCTGGTTCAAGAGATTTTCCTCACCCAGTCATTTCTATCCCGCCGCCAGCCATGGAGTTCGGGTTTAGGATTGCGGTCATTCTCGAAACCCGAGCACTGGAAGCTGCTGTCGATGGTAAATCTGAGCCCGCTCGGTAAGCTAAGGCAAATGGCGGTTCTTGGTCAGGATCATTTGGAGCAGGCAAAGTCGTGGCCGGAGGATACTATTTCGATACGCCGAGTGATGCTTCACCAAGGACGCGGAAGGTGAACGGAGCATATCAGCTCCTGATCGAGGGCGAGGGCAACTCAGCTGTGTAAGTCAATGTGTCTACAAACGTTCTTGGGGAGCTCATCCCCCCACAGAAAAATATGGTTGACTGATCATTAGTCCAGACTCGGGGTGAGAACAACAGGGAACCTAAGCGGACCACGGGATGCGCTCACAGTACTCTCCCAGCCTGGCAGCAAGCAAGAAGTTTACGCCAGAGGCTACACGTATCGAATGTTTGTTACCATAACGACAACCGATGAGAAACATCTTAGAATGTGAGTGCGACGCTCTGGATCGGGAGTGGGGCGTGGACTGGCAATGAGCTCTTAATCGAGCAGGTTGTCCTGTGTATCCCATTGTTAGGCAGATACTGATAGAACGGAAGCGCCTATCGTGCTGGGAGAATTCGGACTTACAAAAGATATTTCAAATTGGGCAAAGAGACTGTGGAGAAGGGATCCAAGCCGCCGAATGGGCAGTCTGGTTGAATGGCAAAGACAAAATGAGACTGTCAGGGAGGTCTTTTCGTATTGGGCTTGCCGAGAATGGCATATGTAAGGCTCGGCGACGAGAAATTCGCCCCAAGTAGCCACAGCCTATGTGAGCACCCGGGCTCGAACTAAGTCTCGGAATGACATTTCGCACTGAGATCTTCCACCCGCTGTCCGGAGTCCCACGGGATGGATGTACCCGCATGCTGGCTATGCAACAGGGTCGCGTGTCATTCGGTTAGGGCCCAAGCCGGCGGCTCGATTTGTGAGCTACTGAACCTGAAGGCGGCGATACGGTCAGACCGGCTCGTGGTGCTCGAGAGACAGCAGCTGAAGTCGCGAGCCAACCCACTTACGTGAACAGCTCTGAGATTCGAGGCTTCTACCCGAGACCTTCGATTATAAGCTCAGTCGACGCATCTTTGATACGGAAGACACAAGTTGGAGGGCATGGTCCTTTTTCTTCTTTCTAAGCGGTCATCTTACAATCTGTTTACAGTTTCTCGCAAGCGCTTGAGTGCTGAGCCTGCTCCGTCTGACGCGGGGATGTGGCGAAGCCGCAGCGAAGGCTGGCGGGGGTTGTACAGATTGAATGCAACTGGCCAATTGGTTCCGATCATGTCAGCCCCCATCTTGGGATTGAGCCTGTGTGATGGTCCTCGTTTGATTGGCGGCAAGTGTTCAGGCGTCCGGCAGACGACAAGCACTTTTGCGCTGAGACAAGAGATCTCCACGGCGGAGCCAATCTCGTCTTAGATCTCTTGGAAAAGTCTTTGCAAAAGCTTGACCCAACTGCTTCCACAGGTCTTGGACGTTGAGGATACGCAACCTCTGTGTTTTGCCTATGGATGGCCAATTGAGATGATCTGCCCGCCACAGGACCGGGCAACTGCCCTGCTGATGGTTTAACAAGCACTCATTATCATAACAAATTGACCAACTTGGCCAAACCAATGGTTATCAACGAAGCTGGTCGGGACGAGCCCTAATCTGACGAGACCATCCTGCGGAGATGTCTTTCGAACATGGTCCGTGCATCAGAACCGGGGTCCCGTCTCTCCACGCCACCCACACGCATCGCGGCTTCTTATCTTTCTCCCCGTCAACGACTGGCGATAACGGCGCGCAATTTGCAACCTTGATTTGAACTATGATGCAATCGAACCTCCGAACGGTCCAATTGACTGACTCAGTGACTAGACGATAGTGAGGGGGGGCCATGAGCTTGCTGTCTTATCTGTCACTTTCTTGGCCGCCGGCCGCGATCACGCCCTTCCTACATCACCGGCCCTGGATACTGCACCGAACGAATGGTTGAGGTAGCTCATTGGCAGATTTCATGAGTGCGTTGTTCTACAGATGGCGGAGACGGATCCTTCTGATGAACCCCCATGCGGTCAGCATTGTGAACCATCTGACAGACCGTAACCGGTTGGAACTAGTACACCAGTCTGCCTTCTTGTGAATGGCAGCTTCAACGCCGCATCCCAAGGTGGTGCGAGCAATTCATCATTAAAGTACACGACACATGACAAGTAGTCCTGGGCAAACCCTCGCGACTCCAAATTCTCTGGCGACACTCATTATTACATGCAGAGCTTTACCCCCTCAGGCTGGGAGCCTGCGACTGTCAAGGTGATTCTGTTCTGGCCACTCGTTTTCTTCAGCATATCATCCTGCGGTATCAGCTACATGAACACCACCCAAACAAGCATGCGTCCTGTAGCTGAGTGGCTGGGTTTTCCCAAGTCACACTGATTTGCCATTGACCCCCTGATACTCGGGACAGGCGGCAACATTTCTATGACCGATTGAATTTTGGCCTTATCTAATATCTATGCCCTACATACTGCATTCTCAGCTCCGCCACGTGTTGGTCTAAGACAAACTTTCCGTCTGAAGTCCCCGAGGAGGGCCAGTCTATTAACTCTGATTGTGCTACGACCCAACCCTGGCCATCTTGCACATGCTGCTACTAGACACGCAAGTTGCCCCTGTGAGGGACTTGCGCCTTTGTCTCCAATCCCACATAGGACCAGCAAGGGTGGCTCCGGTCTTTTAAGCTCCGATAACGGTAGGGCACTGCTCGCGAATCGATGCTGCCGGCGGCCAGTTATTAGTCTGATGTGTGCAGGAAATGCTTCATATACATAATAAGCTTAGGCCCAAGCTTATAGCAGCTTATCGGGCAGGTCGTGTTTGTTTTCTTGAAGTTCACCAAGCACTACACGTGTACTGAACCGGCATTGTAAACCGCAAAGATGGTGACAGCGGCTCTCAACCCAGGCGTCGGCTATGGCATCGTCCTTGGCTTGGGCTTTCTCTTTGCCATTGGCATGGTTCGTGACTCCTCGTGATACCGATGAACTTTTCACGTACTAAGTACACCAGATCGCCACGACCTACGTCCTCAAACGATACAACAGGGAGCTCCAGACATCTGAGATGTTCACGACCGCCGGCCGAACGGTCAAGTCCGGTCTCGTTGGTTCCGCGGTCGTCTCTTCCTGGACCTGGGCTGCGACTCTTCTCCAGTCGTCCGGCGTGTGCTACAAATACGGCGTATCGGGCCCATTCTGGTACGCCTCTGGCGCAACTGTGCAGATCCTGCTCTTCGCGACGCTTGCGATTGAGCTGAAGCGCAGAGCGCCCAACGCGCACACTTTTCTCGAGGTCATCAAGGCGAGATGTGGCACAGCTACGCATATTGTCTTCATCGTGTTTGGTCTGATGACCAACATTTTGGTCACACTCATGCTGATCGTGGGAGGTGCCGCAACAGTCACTGCTCTGACTGGCATGTAGGTCGCCGCTTGACAAAGGGTCGAGAGCTGGACTGGGGATACTAACGTTTACAGGCATACCGTTGCTGCTATCTACCTTTTGCCTGTCGGTGTCGTGGCCTACACACTCGTGGGCGGCCTCAAGGCGACGTTCCTCACTGACTGGGTCCACACCTTCATCCTCCTGATCATCATCATCCTCTTCTCTCTCACTGCCTATGCCAGTGGCGACGCGCTGGGCAGCCCTTCCAAGGTTTACGACCTTCTGGTTGAGGCGGCGCTTAGACACCCAGTCTCCGGCAACGCCGATGGATCTTACCTGACGATGAAGTCTCAGGGTGGCATCGAGTTCTTCGTCATCAACATCGGTAAGTCTACGTGATGATAGAAAGCACCGAATGCGGTCATCCTAACGTCGACAGTTGGTAACTTCGGTACTGTCTTCCTCGACAACGGATACTACAACAAAGCCATCGCAGCCTCCCCCGTCCACGCTCTCCCAGGCTACATCCTCGGTGGTCTGTCGTGGTTCGCCATCCCCTGGCTGACGGCCACCACCATGGGTCTCTCCGCCCTGGCCCTCGAGTCGAGCCCCCGATTCCCCACTTTCCCCGAGCGCATGACCGAAGCCGAGGTGTCGGCCGGTCTCGCCCTCCCTTACGCCGCCGTCGCCCTCCTCGGCAAGGGCGGCGCGGCCGCGACCCTTCTGATGGTTTTCATGGCCGTCACGTCTGCCAGCTCCGCCGAGCTCATCGCCGTTTCGTCCATCTTCACCTACGATATCTACCGTACCTACTTCAAGCCCGATGCCAGCGGCAAGCGCCTCATCTACATGTCGCACGTTTGCGTCGTCGTCTACGCCATCATCATCAGCTCTGTCTCCGTCGGACTGCACTACAACGGCATTTCTATGGGATACCTCTACGTCTTGATGGGCGTTCTCATCTCTGCCGCCGTGCTTCCCGCCACCCTGACGTTGGTTTGGAAGGGCCAGAACAAGTGGGCGGCAACGCTGTCTCCCATCTTCGGTACCGCCTTTGCCATCATCGGATGGCTCGTCACGGCGAAGAAGACGTGCGGCGTCCTGGATGTCACTTGCACGGGATGCAACAACCCCATGTTGGCCGGCAACGTCATTGCACTGCTATCCCCATTGGTACTGATCCCGATCTTCACCCTCGCCTTCGGCTTGGACAAGTACGACTGGAAGTCCATGATGGCGATTCGCAGGGGCGACGACCACGATCTCGCAACCGACGCGGGCCTCGACCTCGAGGAGGATGTTCACGGCGGGCGCCAAGAGACGCACGCCGAGTTCGAGCGCGAGCAGGCTATGCTTTCACGGGCCTTCAAGATGTCCGTTTCCATGACGGCGTTCATGTAAGTTCCACTCCAAACAAAAGAATCCGGAATTGAAGAGCTCACAATTTGATACCAGGACCATCGCCATGCTGATTCTCTGGCCGATGCCCATGTACGGCTCCGGCTACATCTTCAGCAAGCCGTTCTTCACGGGCTGGGTCGTCGTCGGCATTCTCTGGATCTTCTGCTCCTTCTTCGCTGTTGGCCTGTTCCCGATCTTCGAGGGACGCGCGACCCTCATCCATACCGTCAAGTCGATGGTTTCCGGCAAAACGCCTACACGCCACATTCCCACCCACGGTGAAGAGGAAGTGGTCGAGGAGTCCAGCCCGGGCACTCCTACACCCGAGAAAAAGAGTGATGGGGCCAACGAGACGATTACTGCGAGCTGATTGCCTCGTCTACAGCAACAAGGGCTCACGAGAACGCCCGCAAGGATCTGCGAAAGGTGCGAAAGGTCTGAAAGGTTTTAGAAGCGACATGACAGTTGGTGTAATCAGCGTAATACCCTCGTTTGTTTGAGTTCTTTTAGGAAATGATACCAATAAGGCAAAATAGTTAGACAAGCGGGAGGATGAGTAGGGATCGGTATTCGGAATGTTTGCTTGAGATAGCTGCAAGACCAAAAGTTATTTGACGCGTCTTTACGCAATACGGTTGAAACTTCAGACCCTGATCATCGAGACCATTAGATCCAAGCTTGGCGACCGCACGAGTCACGGACTACGGCGCGTCCGGCGGACATGAATCGAGCCGATGCATGAATCACCGCAGTACCTGAAGCTCGAAGCTTCGAGTTTGAATGCGGCATGTTTTGTCAAGCTCAAGCCGGGAGGGAGGGGAGAAGGGGGAAGAATCTGTCTCACTCCAGTATCCCATCATGATGTAAAGAGTGCAACGGCATGACTGATAAATGATTGGGCTGCTGAGAGAGAAAAGAGATGTTATCGTTATTTTAGATTGGACTGCTTACATAACAACGGACCCCTCATTCGGCGATAAGCAGCGTGGTGGGGCAGCTTCAAGCCAGGTACCGAATGACGGCTCTGCATCCTGCAGCAGTGACGTCTCGCCGCCCCTCGAAACTTTGGCATTCCATTCAAAGCCGTTTTTTGAGGCTTTACCGCTGGACTCGGCGACAATTAACGGGTCGCCCGTTCCACACACGACCACAGCCCGACCGCCAGAACCGCGCCTGCTGCTGTACAACCACCACCTACTGGAAAACTTCGATTTCTTCGCCACATGCTTCGGTTTTTTTCTCCGAATTGCTCGACACCTCCTTCCACGGACGCTAGATTCCTCGGCCCGACTGACACTCCCTAAGCACAAGCACAAGCACAAGCTACCTAAGCTGCGTTGCTTCCACTATCCGCTATCGTTGGCCGGCAATTTTTGAATCCCCGGTCTACTACGCCTCAAGAATTCACATCCCGTGATCTCTCAGCTCGAGCTTCGACTGGCTGCGCACGCCCAGCATCGACCAGAGAGGGGCGTACGGTGGCACGAAAACTTAGCCAATCGTTCACGTTACGACGACTTCATCGACACCGTTGCGGTTCTGCATGATGGTCGCCTCGGAGCTTTCGCAGGCAGCGCGGACTGAGCAGAAAGATACGTCAGAGCTCTCCGACGTACCTATGAACGATGCGCCGCATTACACACCGCTGGTAAATCGTGTCGGTCAGAGCAAGAGCCCTTACGTCCGCAGCCATGCAGAGAGCCGCGTCGCCTGGCAGCTTCTCGACGACGAGACGGTCGAGCGGGCCAAGACGGAAAACAAGCTTATATACCTTCACATTGGCTTCAAGGCCTGCCACTGTAAGCGGTGTCCCCGAGACTTTGCTCCAAGAGACACGTGCTGACGTAGCTCCAGACTCGCGACTTACATCCACCGAGTGCTTCACCCACCCCGAATGCGCAAACATCCTAAACGATTCATTCATCCCCGTCATCATCGACCGCGAGGAACGTCCTGAAATCGATAACATATACATGAACTACGTCCAGGCCGTCAGCGGAAACGGCGGCTGGCCTTTGAACCTCTTCCTGACCCCCGAACTCGAACCCGTCTTTGGCGGCACCTACTACCCCGCCCCGGAGCCCAACAATGGCAGCTCCGGCGACGACGAGCGTCTCGACTTCCTGGCCATTTTGCGCAAGCTGCAGAAGGTCTGGAAGGAGCAGGAGGCAAGGTGCCGACAGGAGGCGAAGGAGGTCGTGCTGAAGCTGCACGATTTCGCGGCCGAGGGAACCCTCGGGACGAGCGGGACCGTTGCGCCAGGCGTCGCCGGATCACAAGCCGCGACGCTCGCTAGATCCGACACCGGCTTGGAGCACCCTGGGACAGGCAGGACGGCTGCGGCGATGTCAAGTGAGCTTGACCTGGACCAGCTGGAAGAGGCTTACACCCATATTGCTGGCACGTTCGACACCGTCTATGGGGGCTTCGGAATGGCGCCCAAATTTCCCACTCCGCCAAAGCTGTCCTTCCTTCTGCGTCTGCCGCGGTACCTTGGACCTGTCCAGGATGTGGTTGGTGAGACGGAATGCGCGCACTCCGCTGAGATGGCTCTATTCACGCTGCGGAAGATTCGCGATAGTGGGTTACGCGATCATGTCGGTGGAGAAGGTTTTGCGCGGTACTCGGTCACAGCGGACTGGAGCTTGCCACGTTTCGAGAAGCTGGTGGCCCAGAACGCGCTTCTTCTTGGCCTTTACCTGGATGCATGGTTGATCGCTACCAGCGGCGAGAAGAACGAAGAGTTCTACGACGTCGTGGTGGAATTGGTGGACTACCTCACTAGCCCACCCATCAGCTTACCCAATGGCGGTTTCGTCTCAAGCGAAGCTGCAGACTCGTACCGGCGCGGAGACAGGCACCTGCGAGAAGGGGCTTACAGTTTGTGGACGCGCAGGGAGTTCGACGCTGTCATTGGTGATGACCATGAAGCTGCCTTAGCTGCATCATACTGGAATGTGTTGGAGCACGGCAACATCGAGCCCGATCAAGACCCCAACGACGAATTTGTCAACGAGAACATCTTGCGCGTCGTCAAAGATAGGGCTGAGATCGGAAGGCAGGCTGGCATCACTGTGGACGAGGTCAAGAGAGTTCTGGCTTCAGCGAAGCAGAAGCTCAGGGCGCACAGGGAAAGAGAACGCACAAGGCCGGAAGCAGACACTAAAGTTGTTGCGGGACGTAACGGCCTCGTGATTGGTGCTTTGGCGAGAACTGGGTCAGCCCTTTCGTTTGTTGACACCGACAGAAGCACAGCGTGCTTTGAGGCGGCAAGCAGGGCCGCTGCTTTCATTAAGGCCAACCTCTGGGATGACAACGAGGAGATTCTATACAGGATATACAACGATGGCCGAGGGGACACCAAGGGCTTGGCCGATGACTATGCCCACCTCATCGAGGGTCTTCTTGACCTATATGAAGCCACGGGAGAAGAGACATGGATTGAATTCGCCGATGAGCTTCAGAGTAAGTTTATGTGTTGGTCCCGATCATGACTTCGCTAACACATCTCCAGAGGTCCAAATCGACATCTTCTATGACAGTCCGTCAATCGGCACCTCCGCCCTGGAGCCCCCTGGCTCTCGCTCCTCCTGCGGCGCTTTCTACACCACACCAGAGAATGCCCCGCACACCATCCTCCGCCTGAAGGACGGCATGGACACCGCGCTGCCTTCCACCAACGCCGTCTCGGCCTCGAACCTCTTCCGCCTCGGCATCATGCTCGGCGATGAAGCCTACACCGCCCTCGGTCGCGAGACCATCAACGCCTTCGAGGCCGAGATCCTGCAGTACCCTTGGCTCTTCCCAGGTCTCCTGTCTGGCGTCGTAACGGCTCGTCTCGGCGGCGCGACCTGGGTCATAGTCCGCAAGGACGGTGCAGAGGACAACGCCATGACGCAGAAGCTGCTGCAGAAGATCCACCTCGAAGCCAGAGGCGGGCTGCGCAACATACTATACCTCAAGAGCGAGGACGATCTGCTGGCGAAGAGAACCCCCGCGTTGAGGGAGCTCCTCCTCTCGTCGCAAGGTTCTGGGGCCTATCGACTCGACGGTGGTGTCTACCGTCCGATTAGTAGGGCAGACGTGGCGTGAAGTTCTGGTAATGGGCTACACATGTCTCCCAAAAAAAAAAGTGTTTCGATTCTATCTGAGTGAAATCAGAGGTGGTTTCCTGCGGCGAGGAGTTTTGGGATTTGACTACCCATAGACAAGTGCGCTAGGGTCGACGACATTGGTTGTATCAAGCTTGATCGTGGCGCCGTAGATGACTGCGAAATGACTTACCTTCTTCAACCCATCTTCCCAATATTTTCGCATGATGTGCACAGTGCGACATCACGATAGAACATCACGGGCGCATCTTCTTGCCGATCTTTTGCTGAAAGCAACGGGTTTGAACATTATTGGTTGAAGCTGCATATGAACCGTGGTGAGATGTACGGCGAAGCCCAGAACGATCCTCTCGAAAGCCACGGTCACTTTACCGCCCCTGAGGGCACCACAGGGTTCAGAAGAGCTTCTTTCCTCAAGGTCAAGTACCGCAACTGAAAATTACGGACGTCTTTCCCACAGGGGATAGAGGTGATATCCCCGCGCGCGACACATGACATTATTGGGGCTGCACTGTCCCACAGGAGCGCAGTAACGGTTGTTTCTGCAGTCTGATGCGCCAACGATAAGCCAAGAAAAAAAAAGCCCCATCCCAAGATCAACTAAGCGAATGGACCGTATTGGATCCGATCTGGAGGAGGAGGAGGCACTGGTCCCTTTCCAAGTCCTTCTTGCCGGCGCACGAAACAACGGGTCCGCGGCGCGGCTCAAGCTGTGGAACAGGCTCGATGTCGCTGACGGCGGGGATTGCCGCAACTTGGCCAGCGAAGAGAACTAGGACTTGTATGAGCTTCATGTTATTCTAATATGCGGATACGTTTTCTGGGTCCCGAATTGTGGCCGCTTTGGAGTCCGAAGACAACCTACACTCAGGCTGAATTTATGATTCTGGTCGGGCAATTTCAGAACGCAACTATTTCGAGATGCACTGGGTCAGATAATCGAGGCACGTAGGAGTTGTAGAGGGTTACTGCAACAGCGCGTAGGAACTATAGAAACGAAGGAAAGGTTAACTAACGCGTGGAAAATTCAGTACATGCAACCCGCCCCGGGACTTGTACAAATGAACCCGCCGCGCTTTGCTATAGACGAGTGTCGTAAAACTTCAATTGAAATGCATCGTACCGAGTTGGAACTTTTTGAATTCCTACTTCGGGTCTTGTGTGGGAAGATCTGGACCAGCATGACGTGACAGAGCGAGTCGCAACATCGGTCAGTTAAATGAGCCAAGTATGGGATTCTCTTCTAGTAATCGACGTTGCGCGTGAGTTCATTTTTGGGCCAATGCTGAATTCGGATAAAAGGGGGTTTGAGGAGGGCAAATATCCTAAAATGAATGACATCTCCCGTTACTCGTGAACTTACGGTGACAAAATGGAGAATGTCTGCGATCTGCCTGCTCTGATTGCCAGAACCAAACGGTGGAGATGTGATACCGACGGAATATCACAGAGAAGCGATCTTCTGCTGCACTTCTCTGGATTGTCCGCCATTCCGTCACGGATCTAACTAGGCAACATAGCCCAACACTACGTATCAAATATCTGGAGTCAACTGTGTTGACTTTACTAGATTGTGGCAGATGGTGCTACTCTATCGTCTATTGCAAGATTCTCGAAACATCTACAAAGATGGTACTGAACTGGTGTCAAGTTCTGCCGGGTCACAGGCACATCGCCATCAATCTTCACGCCCACAAAAGACTGTCGGTTCAATTTTTCGCTCAGCAAAAAGCTTTCACTGCGCTGTTCAAGACATCAAGTGGAGCGAGGAAAACACTCGTCGATCGATGGAGAAACTTGATACCTGCAGCCTGATTCAGACGCCGAATTCCAAATGAATCTCAGTCGAAACCCAGAAGATGGTAAAAACGAATCGCCTGGCCCGCCTTTCGCTCCCCAGAGACCAGCATACGTAGGATTCTCCCTCCCCGTAGATCATTGTTTGCAACATACGATGTCCTCGTACAAATAGTGCCCTTTGCCGCCAGGTACTATCCGCCTACTTCGCCTGATCCCGAATGAGGACGAATCCGTCTCTATACAATGCCAACGGTTCTATTACTATATTCCGACCGCAAGGAGAGGGACCCACCTTTGTGAAGCTTTGTCATTCATGGATACGATAGTATGGATTGATGCCATATGTATCAATCAGGATGATGCAGATGAAAATAGCCACCAGGCTCAACTGATGGCAAAGATCTATACCAGAGCAAGCAGGGTTATCACCTGGCTTGAAGAGGTAACAGAGGATTATTCGATTGATAGTCGGGCACATAAAAACAGCCATCAGGCTATGCAGGCGGTAGAGGCTGCTGCTGCCAGATCGACGATGTCTTCTTTCAATCACCAAGACACATGTGTTGTCGAGCAACTGCTGAAGCGTGCGTGGTTCCGTCGCATATTGGTAGAAGCCATCGCAGATTTTGTATTGCTGGGACAATCACTGGTGGTAACGACGACTTCTCGGGTACTGCAGGAAGTTGCCGCTGCGGGACACGTCCTTACCATGTGCAGATACGTCGAGATCGACGATGCTGCTCCAGACACAAGCAGAACAGCTCATTGTCACCGAAGACATTCCCACAGCAGTAGCGACGAACGAGGAAAGCGGACAGCATATCGTAGAGCTTCTTCTCACTTATAAGAAGGACACTGTTATTTTCACTGAGAAATGTTCTCAATGCGGCGATGTGGAAGGAGAAATGTGGCGACGGCATCATGGCTCTGCTTCAGGAACAAAAGAAAGGCGATATCACGAGTAAAGACGATGTCTTGTGAGAATCGCAAACCTACATCCGATCGCTTCTTCTCCATACCGGAGGTTGCCATTTAGCCAGTATTCATTTCTCCAATATTCAGCTTTCCTTCTTGAATGTCGTAGCACGGCTGTAGATACCAGGAAGCTCACGGCATTATGGCTTAGTCGACACATTTGCCAAATGACAGTCCAAAGAGAGATTGATCAGATTATCACTCCGCACTTTGTTTTTGACGGGAGGGCCACATGTCTTAAGAGTTATCTCACGCATTAGAAATCCTCTTCACCATTCGGCTTCTTTGAACTGTTTTAGTACAACGTCAAAAAATCCCTTTCGATGTAAGAAACTTCCAGGACGGGGGAGAGCTCTGGTACGCTACCCTCACATCCAGTGAAGTTGCATCAACCGCTTACTACTGTCATAATCGGGGTATCTATTCTACAGCGACTGACTGACTGACTGCTGACATGCTCAACCCGCCCTCCAACCGCCGCCGTCTTTTCTTTTATTTTCATCTCAGTTTAGCCCCTTTCATTCGGTAAAATTCTATCTTCGGCTTCGCAGCGCACGTCTTCGCCGAAACATGGTATACGCTTCTCATTCAAAATAAACTCAACCGGAAGAAGAGGGAATAGCTCACTGTGTCAAAGTTGACCCTGTTTGGGCCGCAGCAGTTTGTGGTGTTTGATATAAAAGAATTTCAAGAACCTCCTCGAGGGCTGCCATTGGCAGGCTGTTTGCGGTTCATCAGACCGCTGAAGAAGGCTTGCAACTTATCGTTGTCCATTTCATCGGGGCTCTCGTCTGCAGTATCAGCCGGCGGCGTGGTCGGTTCCTGTGCAGAGCTGTATGTCTGGCGGTCCTGTGTCCTGTTAGCCGCTTGTCCCGCTCCTAATGCGCTCGGTTGAATGCTCACCTTAAGCCGCTGCACCATGTCGTCGGCGTCCACCTGGATGCCTCCCATGTTGAACTGCACGGGTCCAATATGCTGGCTGACCTTGCCATCGCCCTGCCTGAGCGACTGGCCAAGATCCGGCTCGTCCGCTCGTTGACTCGTCCTCGACTTTGCAGCGTCTGCCTTCTGGTCCTCCGCGCTCCTGCTGCGGTATTGCTCGAGCGTCTGCAGGCTCGAACCCAAAAACTCTTGTGTGTCTGTCGATGACATCTCCAATTGTGAGGGGTCTGCGTCGCGGCCTGCGAACGAGATGGCGCTGCCAACGCTGGTGAGACCGCGGATCCAGTCCTCGTAGGGAGCGACAGCGGAAGACCAGACCTCGCCGTTGTAGTCCCCGTCTGCTTTGGCTTTTTGGATGATGTCCAGACCATCGGTGGTCATGGGAGGTGAGGGGAAGGTGGATTGTAGGTCATGGGACCAGCCCTGGCTTGTTGCTTCGACGTCGAAGCCGTCGCGGAGCACACGAATCTTGCCCCAGGAGTCCCAGTTCGGAGGGACGAGGATCTTATCCCTGTCGATCACGTTGTGCTTGAGCGGTTGTCGTTTGAGAAGGGAGGTGATGCCCAGGCTGGAGTGTACCAAGCTTGGTATGGACGACGGGACGTTCGGTGTAGTGTAGATGAGAGATGCGCCGTCTACGCAATATTAGCCCGGGCTTTCAGCAACAAGTGGGACATACTTACGTCTCAATAAAGCGGTCCTAAGGTATTGCAAAACCTGATCAAAGTCGCCTTCCTTCCAGCCCTGTGTCTTTTCCAACTGCTCCATTTTCTCCGCCTGCGAGATCGTCAGTTTTCGCAAGTCTTTCTCTAGCTCTAGAGCTACTCACATTCTGGCAAACAACGCACAATGGCAGCCCAATACCCTCTTCCCACTCACCGGGGCCAAGAGGCAACGCTACGTCTCCTTCGCTCGTCGTTGCTCCTGTGCCATCCAGAT
The DNA here is from genome assembly GCA_026260285.1 of Colletotrichum sansevieriae. Classification (NCBI taxonomy): domain Eukaryota; kingdom Fungi; phylum Ascomycota; class Sordariomycetes; order Glomerellales; family Glomerellaceae; genus Colletotrichum; species Colletotrichum sansevieriae. The sequence continues at coordinate 25,325 of JAOQIF010000506.1, read as the reverse complement.
TTATCGACCCGCCTCCTCTACCCCTGTCTCGCCAGCCCACCATTACCTCCTCCATCACCGCTTGGCACTCGTGGCTTGATTTCTCGAGGATACTTCGCATGAACAAGATCCATTCTCTCAGTTGCCGCATCCAGAGGTGTGGTGTTGACCAATCCAAGAGTATAACCATTAGGGTATTTGGTATCGTCTCCGGGGTGATTAGCGGTTGGATAAGTTTCGGGAAAGCTTCTGAAGGCGTCGACAGCATGTACAGAGAAATTCTCGCCAGTATGTCTGTCCCAAGTCAGCATCAAGCTTCAGACGACATGCTACGAAATGGCAACTTACCTTCTTGATCGGCATCTAGCACATCATAGTAAGTGTAACCCAGAGCGAAGCTGTTTGCGACAGGCGGTGTCTTAGAACTCTGTCGGTCCAGGCTTCGCCTCTCGCTGCTGTGCGACAGCGATTCAATAAAATCCCGTTGGGAGTCGGGATTGCCGCCGAGCACGATCATGTTCTTCTCCGGTAACCGCTTGCCGCTAGCGACATTGTCGAGCATGGAGCTCCAGAGGTCCTTCTTCTCGCCATTGCGCCCATCCGACCCCGTGGAGGCCGAGGTGTACGTTGACACCCTGTTTGCACTTGCCGTCATGTTTGCGGTTATCGGAGAGGACACATGGGGGGAGCTATGAGGGGGGCACTTTTCGTGGGTCCGGAGGCGGGAATGCGGTGTTCTTGGTTCGGGGCGGTCGGTGGGTTGACGGTGGGCAGCTTTATGCCAACACAAACAAACGCGTCTCGGTTCAGAAATCGCGACTCAGTGGACTGCGAGGTAGCCTAGGTAGGGTCACGGGACTCTTGAAGGCGAGGAGAAAGCCGCACGTCGATCGATAGTGCGGTTTTCAAAACAAGAAATATTATCACTGGAAGCTGGAGATCTGCCTCAAGCAGCCTGTCGAGGCCTTCACGAATTCCTACTCTTGATGCCCCTTCATCAAGTTGTCGGGAAATTTCCAGCGCCGGACCGGCTGTTTTCCCGAAGCCCCAAACGTGCTGTCATGGCAGGGCACAGTGAGCTACCGAAATGCCAATTTAGGGGTTGTCTTGGGGCGCGTTGGGGGAAATGACGCACTGACGGTAGTTACGCGAGCCACCTTGTCGGCCGCCTGAGCACCATGGTGGAGCTTCAGCGGAGCTTGGGACGTCGCTTTCTTCAGCCTTGCAGACTTGCTGGGTGCTGCGGTTAATACCGGTAGCCTTCTTTCTAGAAGTCTACCTCAAGTCAATACGGTCACTTGAGACCAGAAGGTACGACTTTCGTCAATCCGTCAAGATGAACAAAATTCGCGCGATCCAGGAGTTGAACAAGAAGGAGGTCGAACATGGAATGTGAGTACAAGCTCTGTTCCTGATATTCTGACTGTACTGACAGGAGTAGCTCCCCCGAAGGTTCCTGGCACGTCGACTACCGCGACACCGCCTACATCTACTTCGGCGGTCTTCCCTACGAAATGTCCGAGGGTGATGTGATTACAATATTCTCCCAGTTCGGCGAGCCCGTCTGGCTCAAGCTGGCCCGCGATAAGGAGACGGGCAAGTCCAAGGGCTTCGGATGGCTCAAGTACGAAGACCAACGCAGCTGCGACCTCGCAGTCGACAACCTCGGCGGTGCGACTATCGGCAGCCGGATGATCAGCGTAGACCACGCGCGCTATAAATTCCGCGACGACGAAGATCCGGACGAAGGCAAGGTGGACTGGGCGACGGTCTCAAAGCTGGAAGGCGGCGGCGACAAGACGGACGAAGATTCTGACGAGGAGGAGGAGGAGGAGGAGGAGCAGCGGCCACAGCTTCCCGAGGAGAGGGAGCTTGCGTTGCTGATCAGAGACCACGACGACGACGATCCGATGAAGGACTTCTTGATTGAGGAGAAGAAGAAGGAGATACAAGATGCGTTAGCGCGGCGCGGGGACAAATCTGAGAGGAAGGGAAAGCACAAGCACCGTCACCGATCGCATCGGTCGCGCAGGCATGACAGTGAGCAGGAAATGAGGGACGCGGATAGGAGCGACGATAGAAATCGCAGTCGGAGATCGCGCCGCGATGACACGCCCGAAGAGAGGGACCGCAATGATGGGAACAGGAGTTCGCGCCGTGAGAAGCGGCGAGGCAATTCTCGGGAACGAGAGTCTAGAAGGAACGGCAAGAGTCACAGAGATAGGGACCGTTCCAGGGATAGCAGGGACCGCGACCGCGACTGCGAAGGAGATGATTATCGGAGGAGAGAGCGGCGTCGTGACCGTCATGAGTCGGCAGAGCGCCGCCACAGGAGACACAGGGACCACGATGAGGAGCCACGGCACAAGAGAAGAAGTCGGAGCAGGTCGCCCCAGTCTCGAAGATGATGTAATTTTTACACAGAAACGAGCGATGCTGTCGCTAATATCGCTGATACCCCTGCGATGCCTAAAACCTATGATGACCCTGTGGAAAACGCCCTGCCATGACCCCAAATCAATGGAACTGAACTGTCGCTGCGGCACGAGACCTATGGTCCGCTGCCCAGATACCTCTTCCATCCCTCACGAGTGACATATCGGCGTCCATCTTCACCTTTGGTGATGATAAACTTCTCCCATCTGGCGTCCTGTCCGGCGCCGATAACGGCCAAACTCTCCTCGTTGATCCATCCGATGACGCCTTTCTGTGGTTTTGTCGTCCCTATTGTAGTCTGTTCTGAGAGGGGCAGTCCGCCGATAAGAGGGTCGTCGCCGGCCTCGAACGGTGCCGACGCAAATGAGTAGACGTCTGAGAACATCCTCGGCATCAAGGGAATCTTACCCAAGAAACCCCATCTGCCCTTTCCATCGTCACCCGGCCTTCCCGCAAGGATACCTGACCCTGCCATCGATGCCGATGGACTTGTCGGCGCGGTTGTAGGTTTCTTGGGGTGCGGGACATCAAACACATGCAGGGTCGACTTGTCCGATGTACAAGCGAGCTTCGTTCCCTCCGGGCTAAAGCCAAGAGAAAATATCGTTGCAGGGTCTACGCCTCGGCGCAGCTCGACCAGTTTGGCACAGTTAGTAGTCGCAAACACTCTGATCAAGGTGCCCATTTCGCTCGCAGTAGCCAGAAGCTCTCCGTCTGGGCTCAACTGTAGAGCTTTGAGGGCTGAGGAGTGAGCTGGAATGATGCTGACGTTGCCGGTGGCTATGTCGACAAGTTGAACCTGACCCATCGTTCTACCTGGGAAAGCGATCGTCTTCTCCGACATGCAGCAAAGACCAAGGGGGTTGTCTGTAGTCTCGTACACAGACTGGAGGTCGGGCAACTTCGCAAAAGAGTAGACTCGCACGCTGTTCTGGAGCGCAACGACGATGCGATTACGGCCGATGCGGACGCCTCGGACGGTTGTCAGTGAAGCAATTTCAATAGCCACTCTGCCTTTAGCGTCATCCCAAATGATTGTCTGCGATGTCTCAGTCCTTGATGTCCCGTGAGAAGGACAGAGAATCGCACCTTGGTAGTGCTATACTTTGGCTGTCTTCCGCCGCCCACTAGAGCGAGATAGTTGGTGGTTCCCATCATCTCGACGAGGCCGATGCCGGCGTTGAAGTCTGCCAAAAAGTGAGTTTCCTGCTGTCCACACATGAGAAGATTCGTTTCGGAACAAACCTCTTGATGCCTTAAGCAGACACGATTTTGTGTGGAAGACTGCATGTTGTCAGCGGCCGGTCTGAGGTTGGTGCCTGGCAAACGTACTGCATATTCCAGTATTTAGGCCTACAGAGAAGCAACTCGCATCGTTGTTGAAGGAAACCGACAGAACGATGTTTGACGGCGCCGTCTCTATGGGCGGCCGCGTATTCATGATGAAAGGGCGCTGAAAGATGACACTGACTGGTAATGGTGATAGCAACGACGCTGAGAAGCGATGGTGCAAGGCCGGTCGGCCTAGCTAGTGCTGTGCTATTTGTCGAATCTATTCGTTATAATATCATCCTTGAAGGGATATTTCTTTCCGAGTAAGAGGCCGCCAGCTGATGTTCGACGATGAGCTGGGCACTCTTATTGAACGATAGTTGTTACTTGGTAGAGCGGGTCACAGTCAGCTGGCCAGCCGAGTCAGGAAGCTGGGAGAACCAACAGGGGCTATTGATAGGTGGACAGCTGTACTAGTGTCCTGAGTGAAGCTTCGAAGGGCCTCAAAGCGATAGAACGGTGTCTCTCTGTCAACGGCTCTACAAGATGTCAACACGATTCCGTGGGTAATGTCTCTGAAAGTCAGCCTGGGGCAGCTGGGACCGCGACGTGGGAACGAGGTACGTATCGTCGCTTTCTCAGCAGGCGCAGCAGAAACGGCGATCGAGACTATGATTGAGATGAGAGGCAGGTGTGTTGGAGAACGCATGCCAAGTGGCACCATCTGTGAGCCGCCTGGCGGACACCGAAACATGTTTGGCCTTCAGCAAACCTACAGACACGATAGATCAAAGCTTCAGGCATCTGTCACGACTTGCACGGACCATGCTCAGTCTCGTGACCTGTCACCCTCCTTCCCCCAAAATTGCCCGAGGATCCCCCGCTACCTGAGCCAGCCCCCGAAGAGACTAGCGCCAAATTTGGAGGAAAGGAGCGTGGGCCGGGGACTTGCTGACCCCCTGAATTGGGCTTACGCAGCGTTGGCCGTCAATTGGCTGAGGACAACTTGGGGACCTCCTGCCGCAACATTTTGTGTGAAATTGCATTTTCCAAGAGCCGTCGGTCAAGACCCTCCCGTCCCCTTCAGCACCTGCATCTCCTGTCCGGTACCCCCAGGTCCATTCCACTACAACGACACTTGGGATCCAGCAGTCCTTTCGTTTCATCCACACGACACGACACGACAATACGCTCGCTGTCCCTTTCAACGCCAATACACCGTTCTTTCTCGTCTATCATTGACTTGGTCGACGAGTTCTTTCATAAACTGCGTTCAAGTCTAGCCGTTACATTTCATCCGTCGTCGTATGTTTTCCCACGTCCCCTGAATTGCACCCGTTGGCCCCCGTCACCAATCCCTCCTTGGGACCTCGAGAAGCCACCACCGCCTCAGTACATTTGCACGTCTGGATATATACAATTGCTAATATTAACAACAATATTGCAGAAGATGATGCGCAGAAAGAAGAACGTGAAGAAGGGAATCCAGTTCTGTTTGATGGTCTGCGGAGCATCAGGCACTGGTACGTCCTTTTCCCTCGGGCACACTCTCTCGTGTCCGCTCGATCTCCGAGTGCCATTGACTGACATTTGAGTTCTTCAGGAAGAACGACCTTCGTCAACACCCTCTGCGGCAAGGGCGTGTTGGGCCACAAGGAGTCAGACGACCCTAACAGCGCGTCTGTCGAGGACGGTGTCAAGATCAAGCCGATCACCGTTGGTTCGTGTTCGCCGCAGCGGATCATACAAGCAGCAGCATGCTAACTAGAAGTAGAGCTGGAGTTGGACGAGGAGGGCACCCGCATCTCCTTGACGATTGTCGATACCCCCGGTTTTGGTGACCAGATTGATAACGAGGCCAGGTATGACAACCTGAAAACTTGTGGAGGATCTCTTACTGACCCACGACAGCTTCTCCGAGATTGTCGGTTACCTCGAGAGACAATACGATGACATTCTTGCCGAGGAGTCCCGTATCAAGCGTAACCCCCGTTTCAGGGACAACCGTGTGCACGCTATGTTGTACTTCATCACGCCCACTGGTCACGGGTGAGTTCATCGAGCGCAATTGGCATTTGATGAAAACTAACGCTAACACCCGCCCAGCCTCCGTGAGCTGGACATTGAGCTGATGAAGCGCCTCGCTCCCCGTGTCAACGTTATCCCCGTCATTGGTCGCGCCGATTCCCTGACTCCCGCAGAGCTCGCCGAGTCGAAGAAGCTTGTGATGGAGGACATCGAGCATTACCGCATTCCCGTTTATAATTTTCCTTACGATATCGAGGAGGATGACGAGGACACTGTTGAGGAGAACGCTGAGCTGAGAGGCCTCATGCCATTCGCCATCGTCGGCTCTGAAGAGGTTGTCGAGATTGGTGGCCGCCAGGTCCGCGCTCGCCAATACCCTTGGGGTGTCGTTGAGGTCGACAATCCGCGCCACTCCGACTTCCTTGCCATTCGTTCCGCCCTCCTCCACAGCCACTTGGCTGATCTGAAGGAAATTACCCACGACTTCTTGTACGAAAACTACCGTACCGAGAAGCTCAGCAAGTCCGTCGAGGGCGGTGCTGGAGTGTACGTTTTGTCCGAGCCCCTTTTCCCGCCTCACGCACTGACATATCGCAGTGACTCGTCCATGAACCCCGAGGACCTCGCCTCGCAATCTGTGCGCCTCAAGGAGGAACAGCTGCGGCGCGAGGAGGAGAAGCTTCGCGAGATCGAGATCAAGGTTCAGCGCGAGATCAACGAGAAGCGCCAGGAGCTCTTGGCTCGCGAGTCTCAGCTCCGCGAGATCGAAGCCCGTATGCAGAGGGAAGCGTCTGCAGCAGCCGGCGGCCCGGCCGAAGCTAACGGCGACAATGAAGCCAACTAATCCATCTTTGGCCCTGCTTATGGTTACCCCGAAACTGCGACGTTGGTCTTTTTCTATACTGGCGTTGGTTTCTGTGCTGTGTTGAAAGAGAAAGAACATTATTCCCCTTTGCGAGTTCGTTTCTCTGACACGAAGATAAAACCCTCAAAAGGTCTACTATGAATGCGACGACTGGGAAGAGGCTACCGGTTGGTAGAGTTTGTGGACGCCGGGCGGTGTGTCGTTCAAAGCTTAGGTTGAAGAGCTTTTGGGCGAGTTCATGGAGCAAGGGCGTAGGACGTCAGGAATTTTGTTACCCGTCGATCTGCAACTCTCATCCCGATTATACCGCCCAGCTGCATCTTTCCGGCTGTGCCTCTGTAGCCCTTTTACTAACGCCCCCATTTTCCTTTTCTATTAGTGGACTTCTAATGCAGATATCAAATTACTTTACCGCTTCATCATCAACCCGCGTCACTCAAAATGAAATATCGTAATGTGAAACTGTTTACTACCGATTTTGTTCACTATGTAAGTGCTAATGCAAAAGCAGACCACAACACTCGAAGTACATGCCAGCCCATAAAATTGACACTGAGGTGATTGTAACAAAATAACTAATTTCTATTAAATTCATTTTCGTGACCGGCACAATCATTCTGCCTATTCGTCCCCCATTCGCACCTACCACACATGACTTAGTTGTTCTGCTGGCTGTTCAGGATGCGCAGAATTGCCAAGAATAAGTTGATGATGTCGAGATACAGGCTGATGGCAGCGGCGATCTCCTCCTCAACATGGTGCTTGCGAATGACAAGCTGGGTGTCAACGAGGATGTACGCGCTGAAGATCAAAGCAGCGAGACCTCCGTAGACAAGCTCGCCGGTGGAGCTATAAGGGAAAAAGGCGGCCATGAAGCCGAACAAGACAAGTCCCCAGAGGGCGCCGAAGAGGTAAGGCATCCATGAGGTGAAATCGTACTTGGTCTGGCAGGCGAAGAGAGTGAGGAAGACGAATATTCCGGCGGTAAGGATGACTGCATTCAGTACGATCTCGGTCCTGTAAAAGGAGACGATGACGGAGATGGTGTAGGCCTCAGTCAGGGTGAAGAGACCGAGGAAGAGTAGGTTCGTGGGGTAAGACTTGCGTTTCCAGAAGGTCAAGAGCATGAAGACGATCGAGCCAAGTAGCTGAGAAGATCCGGGTTAGTGGCGAACGCGGAAGCATACGTGAGGGGAGGGGAACAAACAGAGGCCCAGACGAGACCGGGATGAGACTGGATCCATGTCTTGTAGCCGGTGCTCCAGAAGCTGAGGACAGAGACGGCGCCGGTCGCGATGAGTTGGACGGTCAGGATGGCGTAGACCTTTCGGATGAACTGGTTGCGGATGTCGGTCGTCGCTTCGGCTACTGAACCACCGAACTGCAGTTCGTGTTAGTCGCGGTCGTCGTGAATGCGCGGGTATCCCGGTTGGAGGACCACATACCTTAAAATCATCGGGGAGGTCATCGTCTTGGCTGCTACGGGGAGCGCCGCCGCCAAAAAGGCGATCGGTGTCCTGGGCCGAAGAGGTGTCGGCCTGATAGGCCGGGGGCGGCTGGGTGTAGCTGGTGCTCTCGTCCGGGTCTGAGGTCGGAGCTTGGGTGTACTTTGCAGTTGAGGCCATTTTGGCGATCGTTTTTTGCGCTGGGCGCTAGTAAGAAGGAGTTTCGTGGAATGTAGCGGGCTTCTGATGTAAGTGAGGAAGAAAATTGAGCGGATGTGTCGGAGAGGGCTTAGGTGGTGAAGTAATCGATAGGAATAAGGTCGTGTCGTGTCGTCAGAGTCATGTGGGGAGTGTAGTGGTGATGCGACCGGCGATTACCTACATTACGCTCTAATGAATGTGGCTGCCGCAGCCTGGAGTAGAGTGTGGCGGAGCAGAGTGGGGTCATGTGATAGGATTCTGTATCCGTAGGGTTGGAAGAGACCCGGAGGATCTCCCTGGTTCTGTTTCTTTTGATGCATATAATCGTTCAAGGGCTAGGCCTATGTATACATGCATAATCTCAGCTCATAGAGATCAATGCAGTATATCGATCAATCAGCGTTATTCATCTAGCATTTCCCTTGCACCTCGGGCACTCATTCTTGAGGAGCCCCCGCAAAGTAAGCGCGAACGCTACGGTCGCGAGGCAGGGGCAATCTGTTTTCTCACGATTCACTTAAGGAGCTTTAGGAACTCACGATCTTGGCAAACGTGTGATCTGACGTTGCGCACTCTCGTGACTCGTGTCATCGATAATTGGACATTTCGATTGCGGATCCAATGGGATCATTATGCTATCCCATCCGTACTGCAGTTTCGCAGTTGTTATCAGATTGCCGTTGCTGCCGTTACTGCTGCAGTCGTTGATGATTCCTGCCAACCCATACTCCTACCTTTTCTTCTTTGTCAGACTCTTCACGAGTAAAGTCACGGGATTCATTCGTATTGCTTGGGGGTGCTAATTGAGCCGCCTCGATGGATATCTGAGGGGTGCAGAGTTCGCGACCGATGATTTCCGACAAGAGAGATGGGATGAAACGCGGAATCCGATCTGACAATTTTCTCTGTTCTGTGCATGGAATTCATCTGCGAGGAAGAGGCGAAAAAAAGTATTCTGGGACCTGATTCGAGATGGTGTCTGTGATGCGAGGTCCGTCCGTATTCGTCTGGTGTTTCGCTACGGGCGGGCGGTGGTGTCTTGACGCCTACTGATTCATTTGACAATTGACATTGGCGCTGGAAGTATCTGTCCAGCACTATGCCTCTAGCATTGAAGGAAGGGAGGGTCGTAGATTGAGCTGTTTTCATTGTTGGTGCGTTGCGGCTCCTTCGAGATGATGTTATTTCGCTGAATTAGCGTTCTGACGGCAGCGAGCCGTCTCTTTCTGGACGCCAATTTGGGCGAGTGACGATTGGCTGGGAGTGACTGACAAGCGACTTTTGACATCGCGTCTGTCGACTGCACCTCATGGCTGTGGCCCAGGCGTTCTACGGGGACGGACTCGAGAGTCCAGGCGTGCGTGAGGCCGAACATGTTTATCGGCGCATGGGTGCAGGTGCAGGTTGCAATTGGGATGTTAGTGCCAGTTGGTTTGCACAGATGAAAAGGGGTAATACCAAAAAAAGGAAGTAGAAAAAAAGGTGATTGATTTACAGGTGGGGAATATATGCCAAACAACGATAAGTCGATAAGAGGCTGGGGTTGGAAAATCACCTCATCTTAAGGACAGGTATGACAAGATGAAGATAGGCCGTTTCTCGTCACATTGCTAACGAGAAAGACGATACCATGGGGCAGAGAGCAATCAAGTTATCAATATAACCATCAGCTCTCCCGGGAAACGGGACAAGGAGAGAAAGTAAACGAGATCAACCCCATTGGAGCAATGGCTCGACACGGCCGAAACTTGTTGAGGAAAAGTGACCCGCAGCCTCTCTGTCTCTGCATCCTCGATGCTTGGTTTCTCTCCGTAAGGCATTGACAGTGGCCCCTCTCTGTCAGGCGTCTGTTTTCCGTCCTTGGCCTTTGGGTTTCTAAAATACTCAGCGTCTTTCCAAGATCCATCTGTTGTACCAGCCCAGGTTTTCTGTTGAAATAGACTTCAATCATTGGCGCTCAAGGAGACCGAGGACTCGTGGGACTTGGAGCAAATAACACTGGCGGGGAGACTTGACATGGGCCGCCGCCAATCATTCTCACAATTTTAAGCTCCATCCAATTCTACTGCGCCCAGGCTCGAAATGGATAGGGGTCCCCCACCTTTTCTTCCCCCAAGTAGAAAGGCACTCGAACCAAGGCACGTACCGATTCGTACCTGGAGATCCGGCACAACCTGTGCGAAAGGAAAGAACCCCTGTGTTTCTATTGGCCATTGGCCGAACCCCTTGCCCCTTCTACTACGCAGTACGCTCGACCACATCCCTTGCCAGTGACCCCGTGTCTACCCATTGTAGTAGCGTCCCCTTTCGTTGCTTTCACATTCCCAAGTTCATGATTCCTTTCTTCACCGCCTTTGAAAGCCAACGGCCGGGTTGGAGATCTGTGTACTGAACGAAACCAACCAAGCCCCCTTGTTCTTTCGGCTCCCCTGCCTTTTTGTCTTCACGGTGGGAAGCTGGAGTTGGCTGGTGGCCAATGGGCTCGCCAACTTTGAATGTCGGGCCCTCAGCGACTGGAGCACCCGGCTGCTTCCCTCCCCGAAGGCTGTGGACGTGTGGACATTTGGACATTGTGACATTGGACCTTGAAAGGTGCAAGGGCTTCTGGAGTGGAGAGTCTTCGGGGCGAGTGGGAAGATGCTTCCAAGGATGCGACAACCCCCCTCGCGTACCCTGTACTTATCTCACCACCTTTCCAACTGCTGCCAATCGCCAACTGAGGGGCGCGGATTACCCTGTGAAAACAGAAGAAGAAAACACAAGAAAAAAGTATCCTCGACTTCCCACCTCCCTCTTCCCCCCCACCGAACACGCAGCCCACCTCCAGTATCCAGCAACATTGCAACAACCAGCAGCACCGCACAGAGAGAGAGAGAGAGAGAGAGGCAAGCAGAAGAGAATAATACGGTTACGGTACGGTGCGGTACTCGCTACCCTTTTGCACAGAGTGCCGCCGCAGCAGCACACCTTACACGAAGCACTTCTGCTGCACTCCTGATCCCAGCAGGTTCTGGAGCAAGTAGCAACTGAGCAGATCCTGACCCGTCTTGGTGGTGTACCTGTGGTGTCCTGCCCTGCCACCGTCTCCAGGGTTCCCGTGTCCGTTGTGTGCGACGCTGCCCTTACAATTCCCATCTTCTCGATCCTCAACCTCCCTCAAACCGACCTGGTCGTTCGTTTCCTCTCCTCTCCCTCTCTGGCCGAGATCACGAAGCAGGAAGCGCCCTTCTCGATCGCGAAAGCGCTCTGCACTACGGAACTGCGCCGCAAGGTAACGCCCTCGACCGCCCGTCGTTATCGTTGCCCAGCATCAACCACTACCAAAAGTTGGTAGACTCGAACAAGGACACAACACTCGTCCGCCTCTGTCTGACCATCACGGTCTTCCCCGCGACCTCATTTCAAATCGTCGCCCTTCCGAAACGACCCAATTGGGTTCCGATTGGAGCTCAATCACCACCTAACATGGCCGACACCGCCGACCATACGGCGACCTCGCCAGTTTCCCCCATCTCTCCGGTTTCGCCCGTTTTCGAAAAGCACAGGAATGGAATCAAGCGCAATGCTAGCACGAAGCAGCTCAAGCTCATGAACGGTCCCCTTTACCAACAGGGCCACAACAACGTCAACGTTGTTCTCGTCAGAAGGGTCAGGAGGAAAGACGACAGCGCCTGGAAGATGTTGAGCAGGTGGATGGTTGAGAACCAAATCGGTATGTAGCGTCTCCGTCACTATGCTCCTTTGTCTCTTCATGTCTGCTCTGTTACCCCACGCGCGCCGACTCCAAGCCACAATCGGAGCGACACTGTGTTCCCCGACCTTACCACGAGACATAGCTTCCACTTCCATGTGGATAGTTGCAGATCCAGCTAACTTCTTCTGCTCTCAGGTCTCTCCTTCAACCTCCTTGCGCTTCTGTTCCTCGCACACTTCTTCATCCCCAAGGCGCAACCTCATACGATCAAGTTCTTCACCCTCTCCTACAAGAATCCCGAGACCGGCATGTACGGCGCTGGTCTCGGTGATGGCTGCCTCATCGCTTTCTGCATCGTCCTCTTCACCGGCCTGCGCGCCGCGACCATGGAACACGTGCTGGCACCCTTGGCCAAGACCTGGGGTATCTCCAAGCGCAAGGACCTGACGCGCTTCAGTGAGCAGGCTTGGTTATTGTGTTACTACATGGTTTTCTGGCCCCTGGGCATGGTATGTGATCCGCGCAGGATCTCGGAACTAGCGCGCAATACTGATGTGGTTGCAGTACATCTACAAGACGTCTCCCTACTGGCTTGATTTGAAGGAGCTTTGGACGAATTGGCCCCAGCGCGAGCTGGTCGGTATCAACAAGTTTTACATTTTGGCGCAGTGGGCTTTCTGGCTGCAGCAGATCATCGTCATCAACATTGAGGAGCGCCGCAAGGACCACTGGCAGATGTTTACCCACCACATCATCACCTGCTCCCTGATCTCCTCCTGCTACAGCTACCACCAGACCCGCGTTGGTAACCTCATCCTCGTGCTGATGGACGTTGTCGACCTCTTTTTCCCTGTAGGTTTTGTTTTGCGCTGCAGATGGCCAAGTTACTGACCCTTCAAAGCTTGCCAAGTGCCTCAAGTACGTCGGACTCAACACCCTCTGCGACTTCATGTTCGGTACGTTCGTCGTTTCCTGGCTGGTCGCCCGCCACATCTTTTACGTCATGGTCTGCTGGTCTATCTACGCCGATATCCCCGTGGTCATCCAGTCTGGTTGCTACCAGGGCAAGGAGCCCAACGTCAGTGGGCCGCTCCCCATCCCGGAGAACTCCTACAAGTACATGCTCGAGCCATTTTACAAGCCTGATGGCCTCGTCTGCTGGAACGACACCACTACGTGGTCTTTCCTCGTCCCGCTCCTGTTTCTCCAGGTTATCACCATTGGCTGGTTCTTCATGATCCTCCGTGTCGTCATGAAGGTCCTTCGCGGCGGCAACGCCGAGGACACCCGCAGCGATGATGAGGGTGAGGCCGAGGAGGAGGAGGAGGCTGACTACGTCTACGAGGAGGCTCAGCCCCTGGAACAAGAGGTTGGCGTTGAGGACATCGACCTCAAGAGCTGGGAGCGCAGGACGGGCATCAAGAGGCAAGCAAGCGCCTCTGGGGTGAGCCTTCCGGGCCACAGTGACCGCAAGGAACTTCTCGGCAGAATCGGCTGCGAGAAGCAGGTCGACTAGACGTGAAGAGACTGCTTTTCGTTTACCATGGATATGAAACACGATCCATACGGACAGAGGCAGCGTCCATTGTACAAAGCAAGTTGGCATGGGGAGAAAGAGGAGTTTCAGAGCAGTCGTATCCGCTCGGCCAAAGACTGGACCGAGGCAGTGCGACCACAACGTACTAGTACTAGAAATCCATGGATGCGGCGCCTGGATGACGGGGCACCTCACCGGCAAAGATGACATTTGGTTTGGTTTATTATTATTATTTCAAAGAAAGGCGAAAATAGAAAAGTGCGGAAGGTCGAGAGATGGCCATCTCGTCGCATTGGGGATTTTTTTCTTCTCACACGGTTGGACGTATTGAGAAATGAACCAAAAGTCTTTTGAGTTGATGCATATCATGAAACTGGTATTTTATGACGTGATCTGGGCAGCTAGCAGTGACTTGACTTGACTTTCGAAGGACTTGATCTTGATCTTGACTTTTTGCTGCAAAGTCACAGTATAGTAGACGGTGACGCCACTTGAAAGCACGATAGAGATGTACTCTATCCAGTTCTAGATCTCAATAACTACGTCCAGTGGACGTTCACATGATATGTTTCGTCATTGCCAATGTTGCCAATGTTCTAGTCACAACCCACTTCCGAGATAGCAACAATGTTTTCAATGCGCTTACCAGCGCGATCGGGTACACAAGTAATTGATGAAATTCAGAGAAAAATAGGACTCTGACGATAAGTTCCAGGCAACAGTGGCGATGTAGCAGGATGGTTCATCATTTCCGGCAACAACCTGTTATGCGGTGACTTACGACCCCTTTCCGGCTTGGTGGGGATCCGGGTCTCGAGACTCCGTTTATGGTTGTAAAGTCCTACTCGGCGCGCCGTTGTGGTGGGGCCGAAGCCCGAGCCATCATCCGGAAAGTCGGCGCCGACCTCCGGCGTTTTGACCACAACCCCGGCCAAACTCGGCGCTGGAGCGGCTACTTCACCGAAACTGCTTTCGCCAGTCGACCTTCACGACGGGCTCTACTACCGCCCTCACATTGGCGGTACCGCTTCTGCGCACCCTAGCTTCCTCGCTAACGGACGCTGCCGTCTCCTGGATTCTCTTTGTCAGTTCGTCGGCCTTCTCGTTTATTTTCTTGTACAACTTGTGGTTTGCGCCCCGCCTACTGTCCCCAACTCCTGGCAAAGAAGTTTGTAGCTCTCTGCAAAGCTTCAAGGCTTCGTCCAACTTTTCCTTTTTATCCAAGCACTGAATCAAGGTCCAGACAGCCATTATCCGGTCTCTATGCTCTCCGTCTGATCCGACGACCGCTCCGTAGAGTTCCTTGGACGTTGTTTGCCGGATCCACGATTCTGCCTGATCCAGATCGCCCTTATCCATAAAGGCCTGTCCAATCCATAATTTGCCGGCCAAGACTCCGAGATGTGTTTTCCCCAAAGCCCTCTCTGCAACCTCAAGCGCCTCCTTCAATGTCTTCTCTGCCTCGTCGTAACGGCCGCGGGCTGCCATGATTCTACCCAAATTCCCCTTGGCGTATAGAGTATACGGGTGTGCGTCGCGGAAGAGCAATTTACGCTGTTCAAAAACATCCCTTTCCAGCTCTTCTGCCATTCTCAGATCTTCTTGGGCCAGTTTCGGGCCTCTCTCCGCCAATCCTAGCCTCGTCCCAGCATGGAACAGCGCGATGGCGTACTCTTCCTTGAAGCGCAAGAATTCCTCTTGGGAAAATGTTCCCTGGAGCTCTAGGGCCCCTTCGTAGGCTCGCCTGTGATGTTCGAGAGAGGTTTCCAGGTCGAGATAGAAAAAGTGCACCGACCCCAACTGCAATTCGCATCTAAGCGTCTGCAAATGCTTGGCCCCGTAGACCCTCTCCAGCCCGTCGCGGGCCTCTTCCGTCAAATCCAAGGCCTCCTGCAGCAGAGTCATCCCGAGAACACTCGCGCCGAGTTCACGCATGATATCCAGCGTCTTTGGATGCTTTCTGCCGAGCGTCCGCATGCGCGACTCCAAGACCCGCCGTTGTATCACCATCGCAGGCTTGTGTTTGGTCTCCAGAGACAGCGCTTTTGCGAGACCCAGCTGAGCCAGGTGTGTCTTTGGGTCGTCGGACCCGAGATAAGTCTCCGCGTAACGCGTGACCGCTTGAAATAGTTCCCTCGCGCCCGCAAAGTCGCCAGTTTCCAGGTACACCCTGCCGAATTTGGCATCCTCAAAAGCCTGTAGCTTTCCGTAGTCCAGGGTCGGCGGAAGCCACGCGAAAGCGAAGTACAGCATGGAAAAACGGCTTTTTCCCCTGTTTTGCGTTCGGACGCGGATCTTTTCCTCGCGTTGCTTGACGTGGTGGATGTGAGGTCTCAAGTCGCAGCGCATTGCAAGCTCGTTTGGCTCGTCATCACCGACGAGCCTCACGGCTCTCTGGAGTATCGTCTTGGCCAACTGACAAAAGACACCGTCCTCGGCGGCCATCGCCCGAGGCCGCTCGCGGACCCAAAGGTGCACCATCGGGTGCATATGATATCGTTCGTCACCCGCATCTTCATCGCCGCCGCCGCCGTTGCTCTCACCGGTGAACGTCTGTATCAGGCCTCGGTCTTCCAATTCCCGCACCGCCGCCTTCAGCCGCCCTGAGACGACGAGTTCCAAATCTTCGACGTTGTAGTTCCGCGTGTTCTTCATCGCCTCGGGCAGAACGGGAGGGGTTTCGAAGAGACCCAAAACGCTGACGGCGACGCCTTGCAGGCGAGAACGCAATGACGGCCGCGGAGTCTGAATCCCGGACTTTTTAACAATTTCGTCTTCCTCTTTTTGAAGAACCGCAGCCTTGTCGCTTTCTCGAAGCGGATTGATCGCGGCGTGAATGAACATGTCGAGACGAATGTTCTGGAAGTGGAGGTATGAAAAGACTTGCAGGATTTGCAGCGCGTCTTGGCACGCCTCGAGCTGTTCGCTGCCAGGCAACGCGGCACTCTCCAAGTCCACGTAGAGAGCCTCGTATGTACCGAAGATTGCCTTCTCTTGCTTGCCTTCGAGGAATGTCTCCCGCATGTTTTGTTTCGCAGCGTCGTAAGTGTGCATTCTTCGTTCCGAGCGAAGACGGATCTGGTAGATGGTCTTTTCGACAAAGTCAATGTAGTTTTTGAACCCGCAGACTTTTCGCAAGATGGCTTTCCCGGCTTGAACCAATGCCAAAGGAATGAAGCTGAGGTAACTGCAGATCCCTTTTGCCTCCTTCGCTATTGTATCCGTGACTTGGGTAACCTGCGCGGTTTGGAACAGAAGGGTACTGGCCTCTTCTTTTTTCATGCCCCCGAGAGTTATGATCCCCGCTGTCTCGTATTCAACGTGGCGCCGGTTTCGAGTGGTCATGATCAACGATCCTCGATCTCCCGGGGGAAACATGCCTCCGATCCAATCGTCGTCCGAGTCGACGTTGTCAATTATCAGCAACCATTGGTAGTCGTCCGACAGGCTCGAGAGCCAGGTCTTTGCCCCCAAAAAGCCATCGGGCGGAGAACCGGATATTGCTGCGATCTTTCGGAAAGACTCAAAGGCATTCTTGTAGCTGCTGGCATCGACCCAGAAGATGCCCCAGTAGTTTGGTCTGTTGTCGATTGCGAATTTGAGCGCCAGCTCCGACTTTCCCGAACCAGCCTCTCCGTGAATGACGAGACGTTTCTGAGCGCTTCCCAAAGGGTCGAAGAAAGCTTTGTGTATTTTATCAAGCTCGTCTTGTCGGCCAACATACTTGGCTTTCGTGGACCTATCGACGAGAAAGTGTGTGTTTTTGCGGGAAATGCGAGTCGACCACTGTGCGCAAGCCTCCACAGCTTCTTCCAATAGTTCCAAGTCGTGCTTTTCTTTGTAGTCTCTAGATCAGCAGTTAGTCGAGAAGAATCCCACCACAGGGGGTTTCGTGGTGGCTGACCACTTGTGCGTACCTATCGAGATCATTCAGGTTCTGTCGGAGTAGATTTACTTGCGCGGACAGCCTTTCCTTTTGTCTTTCGAGCTCAGGGGCTTCTCTGGGTCCCGACTTGGCTTCGAAAGCATAAGCGATGGCATCGTGCAGCATCTCCAAAGTCTGTGCTTGGTACTGTAGTGCGAGACAGATGACGTTGTAACTCTCTATTTTCCGTATGTAAGGGGCGGGCTCGCGATGGCCGGCATTCGGCGGAAAGCGAGGCGCCTCCATCACTTGATCTCTCAAGGGGCGAAGCGTGACATTGTTACAATGCTGGACTATGCGGTCAACGCTTTCACGAAGTTTGCGAAGAGAATCCAGATCCTGCGCTTTCCAGTCGGGCGTCGTTGGTCTTTCGCCTCGTCGTTCCCGCAGTTTATCATCTTTGACCTGCAAGCTTGCCTTGACGAGGGAGTCCAGTTGAGATGTCAGGCCATAGATCCGCTCAGAGCCGGACGACTCAAAGCGTGAAAGGTGACCGTAAATGGAACCAGCAGCCTTGGAAAGGGCCATTGCAGCTGCCTCCGACATGGCGATCGGAGATGCTTCGCCGGGCGACGCAGTACTTGTCAGCTATCTGTGGTATTAACAGGCATCGACCTAGATCGTGTGTGTCAGGGAAGATGACAAGTCCTAGGTGAGAGAGGCCTTGCTTGGTTCAAATCGTGGGCGCAGCATACCTACCTAGCAGATAACATGAACCGACCCCTCTACTGTTTGGCTGATGAGTAGCCCTTGCCAAGCGAGCCACGTCCCTATCCTCACGGTGCCAAGAGGGGGCGCGGGGAAAGGCGATGAACGTAATACCAATAGGAAGCTCCGACAGAAGCCTGAGGCTGTTGTGAATCAGACTTCTCTTGTGGGTTGGTCATGGGGCGAAAATGCATGGCTGCTGGCTTCTGAGCTCACTCAAGAACCCGAAAGTGAAGAGATGAGACGTAATATTTGATATCATTTTGTCAGCCGGAAAAGGGCTGCGATCCAATGGCAGCAAGTGCGCTAAAAGCTGCAGGGATGTGGAAGAGGGTGGGTGGTAGTATCGATTCCGCTCCGCCTGGAGCTGCGGCTGCTAAGAGACTCAGTCGTCTGGTTTTCAAGTGGGTGTGCTCACAAGAGGTGGCTAGCTGAATATGTCTGAACGATGCCACCAAACAAATATCTTGAGTGCAATCTTTACTTGGCAGCTGACTGGCTGAGATTGCTTGAGAAAAGTCGCATACCGGTGCGGCCAAGGTAGCCCGCTTGGAGCACATTAGGATGGGATTTTCTTTTCCGGCGGCGAAACGCAGGGTGCCCCGAGTACATCACAGACGAGCCCATGTTGACTTCAGGTTTTCCAAGTAAGCCATGGACGCTATCTGCGGAAGGATGCCTACCCAAGAACACAGTCTGATCCAAATTCGTCATGGAGGGCTTGTGTTGGCTATGCCTCACCTTCCACAAGGTCGCATCCATTTTTTCAGGCGGACATCAGCTTCGTATAGTGTACCTATCCAATCAGCATGGGAAACTTGAAACATCAAGGCTGATCTGCGGTGTTAGGTTGCTTACATGGAAGCGGTCTCGCCCTCACTACTTTACGGGTTTCCACACCTGAGCTGCAGGAAAGTGTGCCCCTCGTGGGGGAAAACAGCAATAACAGTAGAAAATGTGCTGAGGCGCTTGGCAGTACTGAAGCATGCGCGAGGAGGGAAGCGCAGGGAAGCTATGTTTTTGGTCTGATCGCAAAAGAGGAAAACGTCCGACATTGACGTACTCTTCAACTTGTGTTCACAAAGTTGACACGCATCATTCAGGATTCTTGTGGCAAGTGAACTCTCTAAGCGTGCTCGCCTTTGGTGACTATGAACGGCTTGAATGATTCTACTACTCTAGCAAGACTTTTACTCCTTCAGCGCTAGACAAGACTATGGTCAAATTTTGCTTTTCTTCTCCAACGGGCAAATTGGGCACATCCGGCGGTAATCTAATATTAGGATATCTCTTCAGAATGCGAATTATACCGTAACTTGCCTCCATGAGAGCGTAGTCCTCTATGTTAGGTTAGCTTTCTGTAGAAACTCATCCAACGGCAGGTATGCTTACTACCAAGGCAAACTCTAGGACCGGCATGGAAGTCGAGAAATCCTGAACCGAGTCCGACTTTGCGGATCAGCTCGCCACTGGCCCACCGGTCTGGACGGTACACCTTGGCGTCGGGCCCGTACAACTCTTCTCGTCGATGGAGGTGATACGCCGACCACCCTACACCATTGCCTTTCCGCAAGAGAACAGGGGACTTGCCATCCTCACCACCTCCGCGGGGAAGAATAGTCGCACGGGCAGCGTAGCGGACATTGACGGGGAGCTGAGGGTACAGACGAAGAGCTAAGTTTAGGTCAGACCAACAGAAGATGGGAGATGACCGAATGAACCTGGAATAATCTCATCGAAGCCGGAGAAGATGAAAGGGCCAATCTCACTTTCTTTCAGACAGCAGTCCAAGAACGGGAGCTGCTTGATATTCTCGCGAGTGATCTCCTGGTCTGCTGACGTGATGACAGTTGCTATTTCGTCTTTCAGGCGATCGAGTAGTTCAGGATTCCGAACTAGATGGAAGCTAATGTCGTTAGAAACCATCGAGATCGCGAGAGGGCTGAGCAGTCACTTACAACGTCCAGCTCAGCAGACAGGCTGTGGTGTCTCGTCCCGCGATGAGCACATGCAACAACTGATCGCGGACCAACGTGCGATCCTGGAGGCTTTTCCAAAGGTCCACAATGAAGCCATACTTTGCCTTGGCAGATTCCTCGCCGTGCTCCTCGAAATGATCGATTGCCTTGTTGGCAAAGAAGGAGGCCCAGTCTCGAACACCGCGGCACGCCTCGCGGAACTTCTTCGGAGTGTAGAGCCACGCAAGATCTGCCAATCGCAAACGCATTGCCGAAACCATGCTGGCGTAGTCGAAGTTATCGCGCAGGGCGTAGCGGTTGGCTTGAGGCAGGCTGCTGTGCGGCTCGCCGAACAGAAGGTCAGTCGTGGTGCCAAGCGTGTATTCGAAGAAGTGCGGTTGCAGGTCTACCACGCCGTCGGATTTTCCCTTCGCTTCTGTCGCCATAGCTCCGAGTAGTTCCATTGCATGGGGCTCGAGTGCGTCCAAGCCGAGACTCCGCACGCGAACGAACTGGTGGCGTAGAATCTCCCGAGAATGCTTCCAGGCAGAGCCGTCCTGCGTGAAAATACCCTCGCCCAGGAGAGGAAATAAGCCCTCGCGGCGGGATCCTAGAACGAAGTCTTCAAAGCGGTCACTGAGGACAGCCTCGATATTAACAGGATCGGTCATGATGTAGCCTGTGCCTAGAATATCCATCCGAATAGTTGGAGCAATGTTGAAGTACGCAGATTGAAACTCCAACATGCGACACTGAGGAAGCGCATCATATTGGAGTTTGAGAAGGTCTATGGCGAAAGGCCACTTGTAAGGCAAAGTAGCCTTCACAGGCTGACAACCGTGCTTGGATCCGAGTGCATCTTCTTCCTGTAGATTCATTCAGCATTGATGCCTTTGGGAGGCCAAAGCAACCACGTACGATTCTCCTCTTCCTGTTGTTGTAGTACCACTGAGTCAACCAAGCTAGAGTGATTACTGTGACGATGCACTTCAGAGTAAAGCTGATCTCGACACCTGCTACCATGATGAATTCAAGTACTTGCGGGAGATCAATGAAACAGTTCGGTTCTGGGAACGAGGCATGAGGAGAAGCTGGCAGGGATGACCGGAAACCCCATGGTTTAAGGCGCCCCAAGGGAGGATCAGGCTGCAGAAACACGGTGCGCGTATGTCAACGCCAACAGAAACAGGGGGCGGGCAGGGTTGTCACATCTCCCAGCGGCTGAACTTGGCTGCATATCAGCTATCCAATAAAAAGCAGTATCATTTCAAATCCTGGTTTATCTTTGTTTTCTTTGGCATCCACTACGTCTGTAGATGATGTAAGCGGCGTTGGTATACGTGCATTGAACTGGTATACCTTTCACTGCATCTTGAGGATGGAGGTGGGATTGGCTCAGAATTATAGCAAGTGTGCTACATTACATGCGTGTCGCATTTCACGAAGAAATCGGTAAAGCAGGTGAAGTGATTCCGCATCCGAGTAATACATGTAGCCTTCTTAAAGCCACATGTGTGTCTTCCTATTACCAAAAGTCCCACTACTGAGTTTTGGTTTTCAATTATTGTCTCTTCACGAGCCAACCAACGACATGTCTTCCTCCTCTGAAGACTCTGGTAACTTGGCAAGCGATGTCATTACCTATGTAGGCGTACCCTTAGCTGTTGTTGGGGTCTTACCCATCTTCTGGACAGCTATGACTACATTCAAAGCTGCGCGAAAGATCAAATCCAGGCTCGAATTCAATGGAATTAACGAGGAGACCAAAGTACAAAGCGACATGTTTACAAGAATCATTGAGGTGCGATACAAGAGATACATCGTCACCCCCAAGATCCCTATCGATCTCGGAGACAAAGGCAAGCTCCCAGGCAGAGCACTCGACGCGAAAAGAATCGGCATGACCTGTGATGAGAGCAAAGAGACGTACATACCAGGTGGGACTTGGAGTATTTTGAAGTGGAACCTGCAACCTCTCCTCCGGGACTATACGCAGCGGGTGCAGCACCCAGGAGACCTCCGTCGGCCTCAAGTCGAAGTTATTTTCGAAGATCTCGTGGCGTATCTTCACGACCTGGGCGCGGTTCCTGACGATTCTGGATGGAGAATACTACGCGTTGGCGGTGTTTGGACCGCCCCGGGTACTCCCCTGATGAATTGGCCAAAAATGCCGGCAAAGCCCTTGCTCGTTACGAATTCGTTGGAAACATCGAACAGCAAGGTATCTCTTGCTTTGACACAACACTGGGAAGAAGGTTGGGAACTGCCCAAACGCGCAGCCTTGCCTCCTTATTCCATCTGCCTGCCACCCACGCCCATCGAAAACGCAGGAGAGGGAAAGCCGGATGACGAAAAGCTCAAAAGAAACATAGTCTGCGAAATCACCGATAACGGACTCATGAGAGCTTTCGAAATGGCCGACGGAGGAGCCTCCCCCGATGCCTATGACGGCCAGATCGCAGCGGCGCATCTTCGAGTCAAGAACGGGGGACCGTCGGATGGCCTCTGGTTTGCAAGTCTCGCCACTGCTTGCAAGATGGCAGACTTGGCCTTCGCCTGGAAATACACCGTTCCTGACGACATACTGAATTTCTCAAAGTCAACGACAATTCCTTGTGGTGTTCTCGTGTGGCTTCACATGGTGAGCGAGCAACAAGTGCCCTCGTGGAGGGTCGAGGATCACTCGGAAGAGCAGAAGGGCTTCCAAATCTCCTTTCAGAAACGGAATGAGCTCTTGAAAGAAAGCTCAGAGCTTAGCCTGCCTCATGCACTGAGCGAGAAGGCTTCGAAAGAGAGGTTGGAACGAGAGCACCTCCAATTTTTGGAAGATGGTGAGTAAGCGGCGACGTTGACTGTGGATTTCGAGCTGATATCAATAACAGCTCGTAGTGAGAACTTACGCGAAGATGAAGCTCACGAAATTCTCGTCCATGACGCCCTTCGAAGCGCAAAGTGGGATCCTGACAAGGTCGCCATGCATGCTCTGCTATGGCTCAAGGGCAAGGAACTCTTGCCTAGTTCTATTGAGCTAAAGGATGCAGCATATTCCATCCTGCGGTCCATGGTTCTAGATCCAAACATGTCATCCTCAATCTGCGAAATACTCGACCGTTGGAAATTCTGGGCCGCACAAGGGGGCATGAGAGTTGAGGACCTAATCGCATTGCAAGAGATGCCTGAGGCTTTTGCTCGAGCAACGTTGGTGACTGCCATGATCGCGACGTTGAAAAGCCGTGGCTCCGAAGTCTTGATTGATTTAGATGAATGCGTGAAAAGTTGGAAAATTGCCACGCTGGGGTAATTCCTTGCGAAGCGTTTCGAGACGGGAGTGGGCTCTTCTTCGACTTTTCTTCTGGTTATTTAGGCAATACTGAAGATAGAATTATCATCTATAGGCAAGGATAAAGAGATTCTCTATGTACGAATGAGTCAATAAAGCTGGATTGCATCCATGAATTGTGACACTGTATTGAGTCAAGCGCCTTTGCCTATCCAGTAGAGAAGACCTTATTAGATGTATGATTTGACTTTGAATATCGTGAGCACCGGGACGCTACACATGCCAACAACAAAATACAAGTCCGGAATACGTATATGTAACATTTTGGGGTTCACCAGAGTTACGTGTTCTTGATCATTCGGAACCAAATCCTCCACCACGAACATCGGTTTGATCCCGCTAGTAAAGCGACCCCGAAGGTTATAGAAATACTTCCAATTCATCTTCATCTATCATTAACGTAGCAACATTCAAGCCATCTCAAGCGTCCAGACACACAGACAGATAATTTACACCAAGGGCCGTCAACGCTACAGAAATGGGAATGAATCTGTACATCTGATTATTTGCCGGAGTTCTCTCAGCCGAGTCTAGTATTGGCCCAGTCGTTCTGTGACAGCGGTTAGCTTCCAAAATGAGATGCTTATCAAGCGGCAAATCATCACGTTCCGTGGTATCTTGGAGCAAAAGAAAATCCGGGCCAGTGAAGGTGCTGTTCACCCTTGGTGTCTAGGGGATGGTTAGTGATGCAAAAAGCCCATGGGTACCAAAATGGGTAGTACCCAAAATCATCCACGGGTACTCTACGGTTACCCAAATTACCTATAGGTCTAGCCTATATTAAAAGCCTATAGGTAACGCAGCCTATAGGTTAACCTACCTATAAGTAGCCTACTTATTTATAAATAACTATAAGTAGTAGTTATAAATTAATCTTAAGGATCCTATTAAAAGTAAGGTATATTTAATATAAACTATTAATTTATAATAGTTAATATAAAATTTATAAACTATTTATATTAGAAGATAAATAGAAATAGGATAGCTATAAAAAGATTAGTATAAGTCCTTTAAATATAAAGTATATTTTAAGTTATATAGAAGTAAGTAAAATCTTGAATTTAATTGCTATTAGAACTAGAGGAGATATAATAGGAATATTACTAGGTAGTCCTCCTTTACTTCTAGTATTAAGTCCTAGACCTAGTATCTAAGGATATATTAGATAGTTATTAAGATATGGGGGGTATAAGGGAGTAGCTAAAGTAAGAGAGTTAACTTAAGAGCTATTATCTCTAAATACTTAATAAGGTATATAAGTGCTTATTAGTAGAACTATTACTATTATTATTATTATTAGAAATAGCTTAACTTAGCCTAAGAGTAGGTAAGCGAGGTCTATCTCCTTTAAAAGTAATAGAGATATTTATTATCTTATTAATAACTATTAGATAGTTTCTAATCTATTCCTTCTCTAAGAGAGTAGAGTATTAAAAAGATTCTCTAATAATATAAAGCTATTCCCTAGTAGCTTCTATAATATTATTATTAGAAGCTTCCTTAAGTATTATCTAAGCTAACTAGGTTTTATATTACTAGGTAATCTTAATACTTAAGATCTTAAAAATAATCTTAGCTAAAAGGTTGAAGCGAGAGTAGTAATAGATAAGGCGGGCTAGGCTAAAGGAGCGTTTAAGGGGGATAGATATTAGTTAAATATATAAGTAGTCCCGAGCTATCTAGCAAATACTATAGAATTAAGGATAGCTACTTTCTAAGCAGGCTTAGAATTCTTATATAGTTTCTATAGGATATATAACTAAATATATTAGATATATAAACGCTTAGTATAAAGTATAATATCTTACCTATATTAAGAAAGTCGTTATAAATAGCCCTAGCTTGCTAATATATTAATATATTTCCCTATTCTAAGTTAATAATAGGGATTACTATAAGGGATTGCTATAATTACCTATTTTTTTAGACTACGGGAT